>JAYMFT010254793.1:0-10853 GCA_038088735.1 Panulirus argus
CATTATGAGCTTTTTTATAAATGTTAGAGCAGATAGGAATTGGCAAGAGTACCTATGTGAAAAAAGTAATAATAATAAGCAAGGTATAATTAGGTGTGTGGTGCTTGTAAGAAGATGGTAGGACTAGCCTGGTAGTCCCTTTTTGATGAGACAGGAAGTAAGACCAGCAAACCTGACATGGAGAGTGTAGAATGGTTCCGGGCACCACTTTAATGCTCCTCAGTCAGGACGGTAGTACCACCCTGGCGGCTGTTGTCAACAACCTACTACCTGATGGGTTGCTCAAAGGGGATGGGACAATCCTTGAGTTAGCTGGGGTATTGGAAGGGACCAATACACTGTCGCCTGAGCCCTCCCTCTCACTGGTGGCAGGGTCACACTGTAAAGTCTAGTCAGAGGAGTATACCGTAAATATGTAGGGGTCATGGGAAGGGCTATTACTCTACTACCTGAGCCCTCCCTCTCAAAGGCAGCAGAGTCATATTGGTATTTAGATTTTGGAAGGGAAAAATCCATGTTTCCGGGTTATGGATTTTAAGAGTTTGCCTGGGCTACAATTTTGTATCATGGAAATGAAATTTTAGGGTTATACAGATGGACCATTAACCAAATTCATTGTTTCCTTTACGTAGGGTTCCAGTACCTGACTCAAGATTTGATTTCTTAGTAGAATTCCACAAACCAGCAAGGTAAGATAGTGATCTTCGTATCATAGTATTCCCTCTTCTGGAATGAAGTACAATATTACAAGGGATTGTTTATATTATTCTATTTTCTCTCCCAGCAAAAGTCACAGCACTATATTTACGTAGATGTGTTTGTGAACTTTGACAGTTCTCTCTTACTACTATTTTCTGATTCCGGTTGACACCTTTCTATGGAAATGTATTGCTTAACAAGTACTGTAAATTCCATCTGTAGATTCTTTTTACAAATATGTAGCATATGTTCATCCTGACCTTAGTGTTTAGTTTTCAGCCTTTGCAGGTTATGATAGATTTTGGATGAACTTAATGAGAATGCTCATGTCATGAAGCTAAAGCTCTGCTTTAAAGGTAGAGCTGTGTTGCTTATTTTTTATTTACACAGGAGCCAGCTTTTGCAACTGTACATCCATACTTATATATGAATTAAACTTAAATTTTCTCTTTTACTGAAGTTTTTTAAAATGTTTGTATGATTCAGTTTTTTTATATTACATTTCTGCTGACATATCTCGTTCTGAGAGATAGAGTTGAATCATGATTCTTCGTCCTGATTCATTTCTTAGATTCTATTTTGGATTAGATTTTGATTGTTCAGAAAATTCATTTTTGTAATGTAAAGAAATCCAAGCACTTTTAATTTTCTCACATCATCTGGGATTACAGGAAATAAGCAGGCAAATGTTAGAGGGATTACATACACAGGAGTGGCCTGACTAGGGTCCTGGACATGAGAAGTTCAGGAAAGATAGCCACCAACTAAGATGGCACATCAAAACAGGGGAACACATTGCATCACGAATCACAAGTTTAGGACTAATGATAATAGCAACGAAGGGGTTTCATGTATGAAGATCAGATGCCATATGATATTAAGGTTACATCAGACTCCTTTTCTGATGACACAGGTCTCAGCGATTGTTAAAGGAAAGAAATTTGTTTCTCAAATTTCTTCATTTAGAATCTTTTCCCTTCTTAGAAAGAATAAGTATATCTTTTCTTAACATTAACTATTAAGAATTCTTACCTCATTCCAGGACTGGTATATTATTTGTGTAATGCAATTATACATGTGTGAATATATATCAAAACCTCATCAGAACAAGGAGAAAGAAGAAACCATAGGTAAACATCCTGAAAATAGGTTATGTGTTTCTACATAATTAATTTAACAACACTGAGCAAGATGCAAGATAATGAGAAGTTCTGTGTGATTTTTAGATGTATATGGTGAAATGTTTTTTAAGCGTAGTGGATGTATATGTAAAATCCTGTGTATGATTTCATATATTCCTGTTTCTAGCAAAGTTCCAGCTTTCCTGAATGTGACTGATATTGCTGGTCTGGTGAAAGGTGCAGCAGAAGGGCAAGGCTTAGGAAATGCCTTCCTCTCTCACATCAAAGCTTGTGATGCTCTCTTCCATCTTACCCGTAAGTTGATTTTGTTGTATTTTAGCATTTTTTTCCATGTTTATGAGTTTTCTGTGAAAAGAATAAGTGCACCTTTACCTTCCTGATACAGGATCCCCTTCTTTGGGGATGCTGTAGCACTAAGGAAACCAACCACATCCGTTGGAGAGGACTGCAGGTTGAGAAGTGTGGTGATGTTGTGTCTGTTTTTTTTTGGGTGAGCATAGGTCAATTGAGTTGTAAGTCCTTATTGTCTACAATATAGATGTTGCTTCTTGGGCATGAGGGTTTAATGATTTGTTGAATTGGAGTTTGTAGTGTTGGAGAGATGTGTGCTGTCCAGAATGCAGATGACATAGCATGATTCACGTAAGCCTGTGGAGTATAGTTTTATATGGGTGTATGTCTGGTGGAGTGATGTGTAAAACTTGGTTGGGAGGGTTATTGTTTAGTCCTTTTTAGGTCATTAAACTGTGCATACATTCCCCCAAAGAAAATATGAAAATTATCTCTCAGTGATATATTCATTTCTCAAGTACATATTATAGTTCAGACCATATGCTAATTAATGCATATCATTACAGTTGTAGACTGAGGGAGATCATGTGAATGAAGATTGACTGTATCCAAATCAAATGATAAAAGATTGAGTGAAACATTGTATTATGTATAGCTGTGTAAGGACGTATGATAGATCATCTAGGGTTGTAGCTTTGGACAGTGTAGTGTTTCTGAATTTCATGCCAAACTCAGAGAATAATTGTTTCATTAGCATGCTAAAAGTTTTGCTTGAAAATTGAAGACAGTTATCACTTTTTCAAAAAATGATAAGAAAAGCAGACAAGGAGCTAATATTTGTCAAATAAAGTAGTTGCAAAGGATGTGAAAGAATAGCCTGGTCTAACATGGTTTCAGTATTTTTATGTCTGAACCTGTAAAGATTGCCAGTGACCTATACAGTAATACTTGATACTAACAAGTATTTGCCAGTAATATTATTGACATACTTTTTGAACGAGTCAGCAAATAAGAGTCATGCTAATCCTGTATCATTGTGATTCTCTGCCCATATGAAATGTTTGTCAAAGAATGCTCAGCATTAGGCAACTAAAGTTATTTAAAAGTCAGGATTTTTTTATATAAATATACTTTTTCCTGACACTGCCTCATCAAAGCAGAAAAGGCAGTTAGGTATGATAAAAACAGTTTGTATTCATCTGTTATTTCATCTGAATGGGAGTATCACTTTGAACTTAACACATTGTTTTATTGAGCTTCTTGTAACTACAGGCCAAAGATAAGAAATTTATGAGTATAAAGTTTTGCCAAGTAGTATTGATGCAGAGAAGATTGAGGGGCTTACTTTGCATGTCAGGTTTTATTTCCTTTTTCCCCCCAGATTACAAATAATAGCTTGTGGAAGGAAAGTACTGTTAATAATGAGTTCCTTTTGTTTTAGTTAGGATTACTCTCAGTTTTACCCAATTTACCTAAAATCAGTTTAGCTAATTTCCTGCTTTAGTGAAGTAGTGTCGAGAACAATCAAACAGTGGCTTCATTTCCTTAATGTCTGTTAAATCCCTGTGGCAAAGTGATACGTATTTCTTGTGTTTTTGGGTAATTTCATATGATTTATTGTAAATGTTTTTTGTGTAGAATGCCCATTCTTTTAAGAAGAGCCATGGCTTCTGGTACATTTATTTAATATAATGAGGATTACAGTCATTGTTTTAATAGGAATTTTCACAGGTCTCATGTGATAGTGCACTTCAGTTATCAGTATAAGATTTTTGGTCATATTTTGGAGTTTGAATATTGTACTTCTACTGTTTATCTATATAGCTCACAGAACTTTTAGATCAGTACCTGGTCATCACATATTATATTTTATCAAAGATTGAGAATTTGTAGGACCTACACATTGCTTTATTTTCCTCCCACCCAGATTTCTAAGTATGTAAAAAGGTATTTAAGAATTTAGCGTGCTTTGCTTTGAGTGATTTTGTACTCTGCTGCCAAATAGGTACTTCTGTGTCATTTTTCTCATACTGTATGTGCAGTGTCACAGTACTTGTAAACTGAAAAGGAAAATGAGAAAAAAGAAACATTGCCAACGATAGATATTAACTTCTTGATAATATTTTGACAAAGATTATCTGAGCTCTGAAGATCCCAGATTTCTCCTGTCTGGGTTTTTGATATCATACTATGCTATATAACGTCCTTTTAGTTACAGATGTACTGAGTTAGAATATCATATAAATCAAGTCTGGATGAAGTGAAAGGACGTCTTCCAGGATAAGCATGAACAGATCTCAGACCTACAACCTTCTCTTATATTTTCTTTTTGATATTATGAAAATGGGTAGCAATCCTGTCTAAGCCTGGCTGAGAGGATCTACATGTTAAAAGTGGAGGGAGCAAGGGAAACGGGTAGCCCAAGAAGGAAGTAGGAGGATGGAGTGAAAGAGGCTTTGGTTGGTTGTGGTGTGATAACCAGTAGGAGGAGAGATGTGCATATTTGATAGTGAATTGAAGCAATTCATTATACAGGGAGCAACATGATGTTAGTGGGTTGAACCAGGGCAAATGAAGCTAATGGGGAAAACTGCAGAGTAGCCTGTTCAGCTTGGCTAGGGTTGTATTATTATCCCTTGGAATATCTCCAATGTTTCATAGAAGGTCATGAACTTAAGGCTGGAAAACTTAGCATTCTGTACCATCACTTATAAAAATGGGATCAAAAGAAAAAGCCAAGTGAGGATATATACTTGAAGGCTCAGTTGTTTGTTTCTTATGCTACCCAAGTTAAGTAGGAATGGCATGCATATGTAAAAAGAAATTAAGGATTAATGATTTTAGTTCTGCTTTGTACAGTATTATGAATTAATTTTAATGCCGCTTGTAATGCCAAAGAATACCTTGTACACATTTATAGGTTTGTGTGTATAATTGACTCAGCTGCTGCACAGATTTGGTATTTTCTGTTGTAGTAATATTATCATTATAGATTGTTCCATAGTTAATTTTGTGTAACATCTTGTTTACCAGGGGCTTTTGATGATGATGATGTCACCCATGTTGAAGGTGATGTTAACCCTGTCCGTGATCTAGAAATCATACTCGATGAGCTACGCCTCAAGGTATGTCCTTTTTTTTTTTCCTTTAGCTTCTAGTAATGCATGAAAAGAATGCAGCTCTGATTTTAGTGTTATGTGAAGCATATAATTAGTTCGATATATTTTTATTACAAACTACTTAAGTATTTGCAGTAATAATTTTTTTACCACAGGATATTGAGTACATCGAAGCGGTGTATGATAAGCTGTCTAAATTAGTGGAACGAGGTGGTGACAAGAAGCTCAAACCCGAATTCGATTGTATTTGCAAGATCCAAACCCTCCTTAAGGATGAGAAGAAGCATGTGCGGTTTGCTGATTGGGATGCCAAAGAGGTAAGTCATGTGCAGGACTTTGGGAATGGGAGAGTAGAGTCTGTATGATAACATATAAGAAAATGAGTTATATTTTATTTGGTTAATCAGTTGATTTAATTAGTGAATTAGTAAATGTTACAATTCTAAGATTTTTTTGGTTTCTTAGAACAGTTTACATATATACTTGATGGCATGAGGGTTGTATTCAGGTGATCAGAGTTTCAATTTATTCGTGGTATAGTTAGATGTGACAGTTCATATGTACTTGGGATGTCTGTTTGTTTGCATATGTTTGTGTATGTCTGTTTGGATAAAAATGAGTATATTGTAGGTTTGTCTCACTGAATGATTGAACCAGCGGTCAGATAATTAGCCTAAGATTGGATGATTAACTTATGATTGGATGACCAGCTGATGACTGGTATAGAAAGAGTAGAATGAAAGATAAATTCATTTGCTCTTTGACATCGAAAGATGTAGTAACCATGAATCATTTAAGTGACAGAATGATTCAGAAATCAGGTATTTTGGTGATCGATTGACTAGTTGCAGTGTTCGCTTCACTTGCCCTTTACACCATGCACAAGCAGCTAGCTACCTGAAGGGTGGTAATTGGACTAATAGCTAATGATGATTGGATGATCACTTAAGAATTGGGTTATCACCAGAAGATTGGATGATCAGCCTATGATATGATGATCAACTTAATGAGTGGTATAAAGTAAATAGAGTTCATAAGATGGGCTCATTTCCTTCAGAGATGATAGTGAAGAATTATTCAAGTTAGTGGAGATGTGAATGATTCAGAAATTATATTTTGTTGATCTGGTGATCGGTTGATTAGTTGAAGTGAATGCAATATCCCTGTGAAGACTACTTAAAAATGATAATGCAATCATGCCAAAGGAATAGGATCCAGGTCTATTTCGTGCTTAAGAGATGGCTGCATTGTTTAGGATAAAGTATCAATAGCATAGTTCCTTCAGATCACCGCAAGTAGTCATCTCACCCCATTTTTATGTGATTCCCCCCCCCAAATAAGAAATTCTTAGCCTGAATTTGATATGGTATATAATTCAGTTTTGCCATTTCAGATTGAGGTGTTAAATAAGCACCTGCTCATTACAAGCAAACCCATGATCTACTTAGTTAACTTATCGGAGAAAGACTACATTAGGAAGAAAAACAAATGGTGAGTACCCAGCTCAGTTTTATAATCACAAAAGTATGGCACTTTAATAATCATATTCAAACCATTTTTCTTTCTGACTTTGCTATATTGATCCTTTTCCCCAGTAACTAACCTTAGCAGAATCCTTAACCAAATATCTAATTATCTAATCTGTGTATTCCCTATATGTCCTTTTCTCCAGTTACTTTTGGATGATGTACACAGAATCACCATCAAACATTCTGGTGATCGACCATATCATTTACATCAGATGACGATAAGCCATGTGATGCAAACAAAATCTCTGAATCATGTATGTTGCCAGCTATTTTTATATCTATAGGTGTAAGAAACTAATAGAAGTGCTTGAAACACTGATAAGGAATTGGTATGGTTGAAATTAAATTGGCTGTCCTGTAGTCACTTAGAAATTATTCAACATTTGGTTCAAGCTCTGTTGTTAAGTTTTATATGTTTGGAGGTGTTGTGGGAATTCATACAGAATGTTTGAGCAAGCTGGTACTTATTCCGTACTACTGTAAATTTAGGAAAGGACATTATATATGTTGGTGCATTAGAAATTAAGGGAAAATCAAGAATACAGAAGCTAATCAGAAGATGCAAAGAATGAATAAAGTGTGAGGAACCGATAAATGAGGAGTGTTGAATGCCACTTCTGAAGAGAGATTTAAGCATTTATTTCATTGAATGTAGCTAAAGAAGACCAATTAGTGTCAAAGAGCAGTTGTACTTGCCCCGTGATAGTTCTTTTGTATATAATCATTGTCTAAAAGTATGCACCCACTATTGCAAGAGCTAATTAAAACTACCTCATGCTTAAACCAGGTCATCACAGTCACTCGTGTCACACTGGATTTGGTTTTCACCTCCAATCCCTCTTCTTATATTGCATTGTCACCCCCAGTTGATTTATCTGATCATAATCTTGTTAGTGTATCTCAGCACAGAGCTCTCTGTACTCCTCTTGCTCCTTCTGAAGGGTAGCTGTGACTGTTAATTAGAAATGATTGGATTGACATGAAAATCATTTTTCCATTTTGTTGTGAAGATTACTCTTTCCTCAGGTGATGATTCTGTCTCTGTCAAGCATATGGCAGAGGTATTGTTGTGGGAAGAGAGGAATATATCCTCTCTTTCTTAAAGACTTTTTCTTCATCCAGTCAGTAATTCAGTTACTCTTGTTCAGAAGCCATTTGGACAATAAACCTTATGTTTCAGACATGGAAAAACTTTCATTCAGCTTTCACATGAACTCTGCCTAGAATCAGTGCAGATTTGTAATTCATGAGGTCCTTTTGGACTTTTGTCAAAACTTTCTCTTAAGAACTTCTGTCAGGCTTTTTTTTTTTTTTTTTTTTTTTTTTTCCAGGATGACAAAACTTTAGCTGTTTCTCCCACTAAATAAAGCCTCTCTTCATGCTCCTTGTGTCAAAGATCATCTTTCTTAAAAAAAAAAGTCAGGCATCTGGTGATGACAGCTTTTCATCCTCTCACTTTTGCCAAATCATTTCCATCTGGTTTTGCTCAGTCTATGTCTCATCTCACTGCATCTGCTAATGTAAGGATAGATTTTGGTAGGATTTTGTATTGTTGGGCAGACATAACCTCAACAAGTTTAACACCTCAAAAACTGAATATACTTCTGTCTGACTGTATCTGCCTACATTGAATATGCTCATAGTTTTGTGGAGTGAATCAGATACAAACAGTCTCTCTAATCACTCATACACATGACCAGTGTCATAAAAGCTACTTACATTTTCACCTTGCACACTAAGTTAATTCATCAAGTGAGAACCACGTTTCTGTTCTTACCACCACTGTACACAAAGTGCATGCTTTGAATCTGACCCCATATCATTCCTTAGCATCCTCAAGTGAAATATCCCTTGTTGTAATTTATTTTCTCATTACATCTATCCATTATTTCTCTTCTAAGCAGTTACCTTAGTCATAAAAAGAATTATTTTGTCTGTGCTTCTGCTTACACATCTTGTATGGGTCTTTCATTACATCCTTACTCAGTAGGGTCGAGTTTAAAGCAGTACAACTTACCATCTCTTTTTGTCTGACTTCAAAACCCGATACATTATCGTTATACTTTATTGTTGGCTCTTTCTATCTTATTTCTACTAAGAACAGGCTGCTTGTGTGCCTCCATCATAAATTAGACCAAATAGTACTCTGCAAGCCACTGCATATCACAATTTTGTGGCTGTTTGTGACTAAAGGGCGTGCCACCCTAAATTTTTTTACCTACATCATTAAGCTTTGAAACTCTTTGCCTTAAATGTCTTTTGTGATATCTAAAGCCTGTTTCTTTTTTTAAAAACAAAGTCTTCTGTTTCCCTAGAATCTCATAAATTGCTCTTTTTCTTTTCTTTTCTTTTCTTTTTTTTTTTTTTTTTTTTTTTTTTTTTTTTTTTTTCCCAAAGCCATTCCTGGATGGGCTCTTTTTCCTATGACTTGAACCTTTTACATGAAAAAGGATATATTGACATTGTTTTGAGCATTATAATGTTCTTTTATTTGCTGTATTGTCTTGTGACTTATTTTTCATTAACTGATATTATTGTTATTGTTACTTTTATTGTACCTGTGTTGTTGCTGCTCTGTTACCAAAGATATCTGCTGATCCATAGATTCAATTTTGATGGAAAAGAGGCTGTTGTCATTGATTCCAAAGCAAGTTATCTGTATATTTTTCCTGTTGATATTGCTTACTAGTTAACAAGCCAGAGGGGACTGTTTTAGGTCTGATCTACAAAGCCAAATAAGGCCTCCAAAGTGGCCTGCCTGTCTTCAGGGAATCAGCAGGATCTGCTGTACATAGTTGCTGAAGAGCACTTAAGAAGATTTTTTCCCCTCTAAGATAAATCTTTAGTTATTCTTTCATCTGTTTATGGTTACCAGCAAGATTCCTCTGACTTGCTGCTCTGTTGCACCACCCTAGGTTTAACTTTTAGGCACTTTCCAAGTTGGCCTTACTGGCTTGAAATTATATATTGATATTTAGCTCTGTCTCAGGGTACTGATATGTTGTTATGTGAAGTGTTGTTGATTTTGGTATATATTCATACTGAAAATTTATTTTAGTGTTTGATATGAAATGTCCTGCAGTTTTCTTGTTTGCATTTGTGATTGAAAATGTCCTGCAATTTACTGGTACATCAATTAGGCAGGCGTACTTTAAAGCCTTATGTCTAATCCTTCACGCAACCAGTGTATGAGACATCTGGTTAATGATGTGCTGTCCCTTTGAAGGTGCTAATCTTATCTTGTGGTTTTATGTTCACTGTTGCTTAATGATAATTTAGATGATGATTCACTATTCTTTTAATAAGCGTTAGATAACCCATAAATGATGACCAAAATTGAATTAAGTTTGTGTATTTAACTGCTGAGTAATTATACACTGTCCTTTATAAAAGTAAAATGATTTTGCAGTATTGATTTCACTCATTATTCATTGATCTAATAGTTTGAGTCATGATTTGCCTTGCTGTAAGCAGATGACACTAGACTACCAACTGTATTTGATAATAGTGATAGTTAACCCTGAGTGAAAGAGGTAGAGGATGGACAACACTGTTGAAAATACATGAAGGCTCAATGTCGTATAGTACTGGTGGCAGTAACCAGGTAACCATTGGTTGGTACCTGGATTCTGCTGCAACCATGCTGTATCTAGGAATGTTGGGCTTTTCAGCCTGGATTCCGAGATTTATGACAAATAGCCAGATGTTACAGTATAGCATTGCCAGACCTGGATTTTCAGTAAGCTCCATTCTGTCCTCAATAAGGAGATGTTGCTTTACATGGGCTCCCATGGTGTAGCGGTTAGCGTTCCTGACCGTGACACATTCACGGGCCGCCCAGGGTCAAGCGCATAGGTTCGAATCCTGGTTGCAGCAGGCGATCCACAGTCCACCCAGCTGTTCATCCACTCCTAGGGGTTGGTCGATAAAATGGGTACCTGGCTCAGTGTGTGAAAGGAGAAAGTTGAGAGTGAATGTGAATAAGAGCAAGGTTATTTATTAGGTTCAGCAGGGTTGAGGGAGGAGTTAGTTGGGGAGTGAGTTTGAATGGGAAAAAATTGGAGGAAGTGAAG
>JAYMFT010254804.1:0-10853 GCA_038088735.1 Panulirus argus
CTGCTGTAGAAAAGTTCAATCGACATTGTGCAGACAGGCTCAAAGCTCTCAGAGTTCCAGCGAAGTACAGTCCTCATTACAGTGCAAATGTTAGAATTGAAGAAATCAAGTACTTGATTGATTTAAGGTCTGTGATAGATTATCACGCACCTAATTCAGTCCTACATAACAGTAAAGGTATATTATAGAGACACCTGGAAAGATGCTGATTTAAGCCTAAGAATTATACTTGTCAGCCTCAAGACCACTAACATACTTAACATGTAGAAAGAACTAGGTATCCCTAGTGTTGAGCTGAGACAGGACACTTGAAATTAATCTTAGAATAGGACTGAGACTTGTGCCTGGTGATCGGGATAGTGTTGTCTCTGTAGAATTGTTAAGCTACGTATACCATAGTACTAGTGAATCTAAATAGATGCAAATAACAGCTACTCACATGTTTAGATTACTTTAACGAAATTAAGAAGCAGCAGCATTACGCTCCTCACTAACAGATAACTAACTCCTTCCTGACATCACCATATGTATTTTATCGTACCATACTTATCTCCCTAAGAGAGTAACTACTCTCAGTCTTCATCTTCATTATATCATTGCCAAAATCACTGCTAATGAACACACACACAGACACTCCAGACTGAAAATAACAATATCAGTACTGACAACTCCCTCATCACTGCCAACGGAGGGGCTGGAAGTGATGCCATTGTGATCCAGCCCAATGGTACAAGGTTAAAGTATTAAAATAAACAACTGGGCATCTACCCAACAAACTGAATTGTCCGCCGTACCCATTGCTTTTCAGCTTGTACGAGAAATCACTGCCACAGAGTTTAATCATATCTGTATTTTTGTCCTCTTAACATGAATACCCTGAAATCAGAATGTAACATGCTTTCCTCTGAAGTTACGGATATACGATCATTATTACTCAGGGGATTCAATTCAAATAGATATGGATTCCCTCTCACATGGGTCTGTAGGAGCATGACACAGTTGATGCTTTAGCCAAACTGGGACAAGATAGGCTGGTGAAAAGGACGTTGGGTTGTCAGTTAAGAGTCTTAAAACTGCCATTAGGAAGTAACTTAAGAGATCTTTTGGAAGGAAAGAAACAAGTGCAGACATACATCACTAGATCCATTTGCCATTAGAGTGAAATGTGTAAAGAAAAACTTGTATGGAGAGAGTAATAGGATCAGTAGATTATAGACTAAGCTAGGCTATAGGTACTGTTGGCGTTTTGGCCTATCTGGAGATGTTACTAGTATGAATTTTAAAGTTTATGGCCAGAGATTTTGACGCTTACTAGAACATTATGTTATAGAGTGTGAAAAAAGAAAATAGCCTTTTATGGAGAGGTCCAAACAAACCCTGCAAGAAATGGCACAACACCTTATTGTTAATAACAAGATACCTGAAAATCGCTGATTTTATTTACTTTTTGCATGTGCAAGATAGATCTATTTATGGAAGACTGAAAGTTGCATGATAAACCAACTTTGTAGCAGTTTACGTCATGACCATATGGCCACTGGGGCCTGACAAAGACCCTTCATGACCTCTGTGATCCTTTTGCGCTACCGCTCACAGGATGAGCGTGGGGTGCACAATAAACTTGCCGCTGACAGAGGCACAGATATCGATGAGCCTACGTTGGTGGGTCAAGTCTTGGTTCTAGTCTGTAATTCTAGTCTTTGCCCACGTTGGCGCATAAGTCTGAAATATCCTGGGTTGGTCAGGCGTGGGTCCACTTTTGCGAGTTTAAGTTCCGGAACTTGTAGACTCACAGGTGGGCGGAGCAGTGTATGTATCGACGAGATTAGTCAGCCATTTAGGAAAACAAAAAAGTTGGTGAAGGTGCGTAGGAAGCGACCTTCCTCCCCCATCCCTCAACAGAGTCCTTGTAGGAGGTGTCATGTGGTGGTGGGTCTGGTCACGGATGTACAGGAGGATATCCTCTCTCTCTCTCTCTCTCTCTCTCTCTCTCTCTCTCTCTCCTGACGGAGGCAATAGTGTCTCTGTTGGTCTCCCTTGGGAAGACATCTGCCGGAGTGGCAGCAGCAGCATTGTGAAGCTGATTCTTTCAGCAGCATTGTGAAGCTGATTCTTTCAGCAGGCATCATCCTCTTCCTCTCCCGCGTGACTCCTCCACAGTCTTGGGGGCTTCAGCCTGCTGACTGTCAGGGCAGGTCCTGTAGGTCTTGGTGGTGCCTGTGGCAGGCCATGGTGCTCATTGATTGGGGCAGATAAACTTCGATGGTCGAGATAGATCTTCCTCCTGCTCCTCGAGGTAACTCTGGTCTCGATTTTCTCGATGGCCATTGGCCTTAATCTTAAGGACGATGGATTCAACTCTTTGGTACCGACCGTGGTTGATATTAAGGCTACCTTGGCTGTCGGGGGAATACAGGTGGACTGTATTATTGGCTCTAAAGTGTGGGTGCAAACAGAGCACTTGACTGTTGACGCCTTGGGTCTTTAAGCAGATTAACCTTTGAGGTAGACTTATGTCTTGAGAGATGAGGCACACTTGTCCTCAACGCAGATGTCCATTGCTCGCCCAAAACACTCCAGACAGTCTCAAGTAGGCTTTGGTGATGGTGGTGGTGGTGGTTGTGTGGCGGGGAGGTTGCCATAGTGCCACACAGCATCACAACCACGGAGCAGCCTGCCACCCAGCCCCCACCCACCACCACCATGCGTCAACACAGGCCATTTAGACTATAATGACGCTGTCGACAGCTCTAACATAGACGTTGACAAGTTAAGTGTTGACAGCGCTGATAAGTGCTGACGGCTGTGGGAACGAGGAGTTGAGTGCACGTTGCCTCACGAGATGATTGGTCACTCCGACCATGGGGATGGTCGCTCGGGTACCAGGATGGTCGCTCACGTACCAGGATGGTCGCTCTGGTACCAGGATGGTCGCTCGGGCTACTGGGTCGTTGTTCATGACTTGTTGTGGTTATGCAGACAGATGATTGGTTGTTTAGGCAGTTCATTAGTAGGTTTAACAGCTGAGAGGTCGCTTATGGAGCTCACTGGTCTACCAACGGGTGGTCTGGAAGCCCAGTGGGTCAGTCACTCAACCAGTGGTATGGTCATTCAGCCAGTGGGGTGGTCGGTAAGCCAATGGGACTGTCAAGTAACGTTTAACTATCAGGCTTGCCATTTAGGTATAGTGTGGATGGTCGTTAAGAAACTGGGATTTGTCAGTCAAAAAGTGTGTGTGTTGGTTCGACCAGGGCGTCGGGTGGCTTCTGCGATAGGAGTTAGGTGGCGCTCAGGATGCTGAGTGAGCCCTGAAGCGGCGTTGTAGTCGCTTAGACAACAGCTTTATATCAAGGAGTGAGGTGTTTGCTCTGGCGCTGGGTAGGGAGGCCTGGCGGAACGGTCAAGCAGCAGGGAGGTTTTGGAACGACTCCAAAAAAGTTGAAGCTATTTTTAAAAGGTGTTCGCCTCATTACAAGGCAGTCTTGTCTGGATTAATCATAAGCATGAACGGGGTCGTTATAATGTCAAGTGGCTTCTTTTTTGCCGGCTTGTGTCGATACGTTACCATTAATTCACTGATGTTAGATGCGAATGAACTTTTTTTTTTCTCTCTCTCACTTCTTGGTTAGTCAATACTGCAAGCAAGGCTGTAATGGCACTGTCGTCAAGGATCGCAGGAACATATACGGTTGGTTACCCCTGATGAACACCCATTGAGGCGCGACCTTCCACTATCAACATGAGGTGGGTCTCCGAGTCAACACACACACACACACTCGAACACCCTCAGCCTCGTCACTGACACCATAAAAACTACACACACACACACACACACACACACACACATCTTGTGGAGCGCTCAAGGTAGCACTCTGTGCCACATTGTAAATCTGTTCAGTGTTTCAGGCGGCAGAGTAAGGTGGGCGGTGATCCAGTTTTTGTGCTTTGGACTCGTTAAGTACAGCGAGTGGTTGGCAAGGACGTGGGAGCCACCGGGTCAGTGCCAGCCAGCCAGCCCTGCCCTGTGGCTCCGGCCTCGTGCACAAAGGTTACATCCTGTTCATCCCCTGTGCGCGTGTCGCCTGCTGCTGCTGGAAGCCGTGAACTCGGCTGCGGCACGTTCTTCCCTTATCCGGTGTCGCAGAGATTGTGATTTGTGCCGGCAACCCCGGCAGATTTACTGTGCACCCCATGCTTATCTTGTGAGCGGTAGCTCAAAAAGATTGGCAGGGGTCACAAAAAAGGGTCGATTTAGTCAGACGACAACCCCTCCCCCCCCTCCCTCCCTCCGAGTGGGTTGACATTACATAGGATGTTACAGAGTTGATTCAAATAAGATGTTTCGTTGAGATAAGCACCTCGTTCAGTAATCTGTCGGAAGATTCTTTTCATAGTTTTTTTTTTCTTGAACCACTGAAAGAAGCTACCTTAATTTTGTTGATATTATAATGTTTGTAATATCGTACAACTCAAGAAAACAATTTTCGACAGTCGAAGAATAAAGGCTTTTTTTTCTTCAAGCCAAAAGCAGTGACTGAATAATATTAGCTATAAATGGAGTGTGACAGGAGGAGTGAAGACGGCCTGGAGAGAGCGGCGGCCAGACGCGGTTGAAAACCTGCTTTGGTAGCCTAGTATGAGAAGAATCACCACACGGCTGGGGGACCAGTGTTTACTGCCGCATTTCAAGTCTCACACGCTATACACTCAAGGCTGTTATAAAATCAAGCTCAGATTTATAGCTCTACGAGTAAAATGATAACAAATTACAGGCATTTTGATTAGTTTCCTGGTGTGTGATACAAGACTATGGAACTTATACGTGGGTTGATTGAAAAAACGGAATAGGGCTAGGTACGTATATGAAAGCTTAGGATTGAACATCCGGTTATTTCTTTATCCTGAACGTAGAGTAAGTTTACAGTTGAAAACAGTAATTGAAATACATTGGTGCCTGAGAAATATAAGGTGTAATGTATTGATTTGTGCCGATAACCCTGGCAGATTTATTGTGCAACCCATGCTCATCCCGTGAGCGGTAGCGCAACAGGATTACAGAGGTCAACAAAGGGTGGGTTGATATAAAACTGAATGTTTCAGTTAAATAATTACATAGTAACAGAATTTCACATACGTTTTACCGAATAGATGCAAAAAAGGGATACAGACTTAAAATTTCAGGTATCTTGTTATTAACAGTAAGGTGTGACATATCTTGCAGGGTTTGTTTTAAATGTCCCAAAAAGGCTATTTTTTTTTTTCACATTCTAAGACACGGTTTTATTTTGTGTCCAAAAGTTTGACCACAAACTTTACAATTCACATAAGTAACTTGCCCAGATAGGCCAAAGCGCCAGTAGTACCTGTAGCCTAGCCATAATTTAGCAGTTACAGTATCATGTAATCTGCTTATCTTACTAATTTCTCCATACACATGTTTTACTTCACACATTTCACTGTGATGAAAAATGTTTCTTCTTTTGTTTATCTGAATTCGTCTTCTTGCTTCAAAGAGGTCAGTTAGTTCCTTTCCAATTATAAAGCATCAGCTTTGTCATGCTCTCACGGAGGCCTATATGTGAGCGAGTCCATAACAGTTTGATTTGAATCCCTTGAAGGCATGTTAACAGCAGCGTTAGAATCATTTGTTTGTTACAGCCACCAGATGTTCTGGGGATTGCCCTCAGTGCTGTGGTAAGGACAGGATGAAGTGACTACAATTAGGAGCTGTTGGGCTGGAACTGACGAGCCCACTGCAACTAGATCGTAATTGTATTCAGAGACTGCAAATGTTCGCATGTGTTGTCCTGACTGAGTTGAGGCCTCGAATGTCGCCGCCAGCAGCGTGCCGGCACACTAGCTAGACCTGCCAGAAGACGCCGTCGCCGTTACGCTTCAACCAGGATTTTTTTTTTTTTTTTTTTTTTTTTTTGCGGGTGGTGGTGGCGTTCCCCCGGCGTGCATCAGGAAAGACTCGAGGCGTTTGAGAACCAGTAGACGAACGTGGCGCTACGGGGGAACGGTTCGGTTGCGTCGAACCTCTATCCCTGATTACGCCAGAGGCCTCTTACCTAACATCCCCCTCCTCCCCCTCCCCACTCGGGCCCTCTAGCAACCGGCTCCATCCATCTCCCCCCCCTCACCCCTTCCCCCCACCGCTGCCTCTACATGCTGGCTACCCGCCACTTATCCAGGTTTTTGCCCGTCAACCTCAAACTTTAGCGATAGTAGTATCCGGGTGCGCGCGTGGGAGAGTCAGTCCCCGTGAGACTATATTCCCCCCTGGGAAACTGGCATTATAGGCTGTCATATGCCACGTAAATGACATGTTTACGCATACGCTCTATAATCTCTGATTCGTCAACTTGCAAACTTTGCACGATAGCCGGTGCCATACGATCTTACGTTTGTTTTCGGCGGTTCTTTGTGTCATAAGTAGAAGTTACTGTAACTGTTAGATGCTTAATTCCGAAACGTTCCCGAGCTACGGTGTGTGTTATCATCATGGTATACTAGAAAGGGTGAAAGGATGTGCTTTGTAACTGACGCGGTCGAGCGCCGCGTAATGGCTTGCACGAAGTGTTGGGCGTCCACCTCTCGTACAGAGTCGTGTGTGGCGCGCCCCTCCTCCGCCAGTCAAGGTCGCTCATCCCTCACTACGCTCTTGTCCCTCTTGTCTTAATCAGATGACACCACCACCACCGTCTGTGTCCCCGTCGTTTTTACAGCCGGCCGAGGGAAGGCCAAAACTGCACCTGTGTTCTGAGAAGTGTAGTAGTATATTTGATCTCGGAGAACCAAGAGACGCAATACATCGGTCTCGCCTACTCCCTCGTGGCCTCCGTGAGCGCTCCCACGAGAGATGGGGGGCTCATCCACGAGCCTACCACGTACCGTGCAAATAAGGTAACGTCACACAAACACGCGTGACATCATGACCCGTTGCAAGTAACGTGTGCTGGAGACTGGGAATAGAATGTGCTTCGACTGTTGACCTTACTAATGATCCGAAAGTATTGATGATGTGCACATGCCGATTAGAAACGAATTTAGAAATGTACGAGCGGAGCAAGAATTCTAACAAGGCGTCATCTTCCAAATAACTCACTGGTATTAAGGATTTGAGAAGATTCCATCATAAGCATTCTTATGAATGGTGAAGGCGCATATGGCAGATTCAGAACGAGGTTGGTCGTCAGTTAAACGCGACCAAGCGGTGATGGGCACCTCCTGCCTTCGCACTGCTATCAGCGTCAGTTTTGAATATGCATGAGGTGCGAGTTGCAGGACTACCATGATCTGGCTGAACCTCTAAACACAGTGTGTACACAATACCCGAAACACGTTGAGTTACCACATCGCACGTCCCAAACACAGAGGCCTCCGCCGCCTTCTCCTCCTCGCGTAAACCTATGTCATCGTCCTTTGCATTCCGCTTAAGGACGTTGGTACACAAAACATTATAGATACAGTTAACGTGAAAGATTTCTCTTCTTTTTTCGTTCACTGCGAGTAGGCAAAATGTCACGGGAGAATGACTGGACTTCCGCATACACCATTCATGTCGGGACACATTCCTTCCCTCCTCCTCCTCGCTCCGGGTCAGCAGGTCAGCCAGCCCTAAAGGTCAACCATCTCACCCGCAGTCTTACACCCACTGGGGGCTGGCATACAGGCCTTCCACTATACGTACGTTCCCAGGCTCGGCTGTGACCAGTTTTTGTGGGTGGAGTCTTCAGGTCTGAACCATTGACGTCACAGCGAGGCCCCTCCTACTGGTCTGTTCACCTCCAAGTAAACCCCTCCGGGATAAGTCATGTGGATTTTTACGTTTTTGTTAAGCTCTTATACGGATGTCTCCCTGGACATCACGCCGCTGTTTTTGTTGGGAAGTTCTAGTGCGATGAGAGGGAGGCTTGGAGCGGTGGTCACCGGAGGGGCTGCGTTGTCACCCACCTTGTGTACCTTACACTCCAGGAAAATTTTGATGTCGCGGTCCACAAAACATAGCTACTCTGGTTACTAAAGAGAGCCTCGGGGGAAACTCCTGTGATTTCTGAGAATGTCACAGCTGTTCGCCTCTCGAGTACGAAAGGTTGGACTTTCTTGTGAGCAATAACCGGGTCTGAACCGAAGCGACTAACCCCTCGAGCACGACAGTCCACTGGGTCCTTTCGAGGCTTTTTGGTCGTAGTGGAAGAGATCAGAAACTCAGAGGCTAGTGTGTTAAGAGTAGAGAAACATACGGATGATGCGAAGGAAAGTATCTGTAAACTTGTCATGTTCCGGTAACCAAAGAGGCGAAAATAATGTCAGTCGTGGGCTTGAAGCGAAACATTTATCATTTCTGTTTTAAAACGTATCTGTTGTGGTTTTCAGATACTTTAATCAGTAAATCACTTCATATGTTAACAGTACTGATGTAAAACGTTTGCCCCCGAGTTTGTATACTTTACAATCTATCCTCAGGTAGCTTGATATATCGAGGTTGTCAAAGCCATCATTTATTTTGAATACGTGTACTGAATAACGCCTTAAGCCTGTCTTGTGTGAGGCAATGTATTTAAATTCTTTAGCCGGCGACCATAGGATTTGTGTTTCAGTATGGGAATCATCATTGTAGCTCGACGCTGTACTCTCTCCATTGTTTATGTCCTTTTTCATGTAGGGTGGCCAAAACTAAAAACAGTATTCAAGGTAGGGACGCACCAGTGATTTGTGAACGGTGATCTGAATTCGAAAGCTCAGCCTATGAATCCAAGTATTTTAGTAGCGCTTCTTACTATTTCTGTTCACTGCAGAGTAAGCTTTAGGTCACTGGAGATTGTTACGCCAAAGTCTTTTTCCTCATTTACGTATTTTAGTTCAATAGAATTCATACTGTAGTTTGTCTTTTAGATTTAAATCCAATATGCAAAACTGCAGGTGTGGATATATAGATTCATTTGCCACTTATGAGTCCAGTCCATCATTTTGTCCTTCTTACTTTAAAGCTACAGACGTTCATTTTCTGTGGTAATTTATTTCCCCAGGTTAGTCTCGTCTAGGAATTTCGATATGCAGACCAATATCGATATCATCGATGTATATTAGTATTACAGCCCCATCTGTACCACGTGACTTAATTTTTGATAGTAACTTTTGATGCGGAAGTTTATCGAAAGCTTTTTTGAAAATCTGAATTGACGAGAGTATCATTCATGTTGATCATATCGTAGTAAAACTAGTAGATTTGTCGGACGTGAAGGATTTCGTCGAAAACCATGATGAGAATCGTTCATCTAGTGAGTGGTCTTCTGAGTGATGGACAGTTTTGTCTCGAATGATGGTTTCCATAACTTTACCAACTACCCATCTATATTTCATAATTCCAAAAGTTCACTGACGCTAAGCTATTTAGATGATGATTTTCGGGCATTTTTCTTTTTTTTCCCGGTGTAACATCGGTAGAGTTCCAGTCCTCTGGAACTCTCCCCGTAGCAGGTGAGTTATAGGAAAGAGCGGTCAAGGGCTTAGCTACCTCATTTTATGCCCATGAGGATACAGCCATCCCTCTAGAGAACGCTCCCTGTAGCAGATGACGCACTAAAAAGCGCAGTCAGGGGTATTAGTATCTCAATATTTTTCTCTTTCGTTGCCTTCTGTGTGTGTATGTACACACACACACACACACACACACACACACGTAGACATAGTACTTAAAATATACAAAGTTAAGAGACGGGGCAACAAGAATTTACTGCTCTTTCTCTTCTCTTCTCTTCTCTTTACTGCTCAGATTATTAATCGCACGCATCAAGCATGATCCCCCTCCGAAAAACTATCCCACATTAATTGATACACTGCGGTTTTTTAGATGAAAACTGAATAGCCAACCACGCGAGAAACAGAAAATGAATAGGCAGATGAGTGGACGGGTTTTGATCTGGAGCTGCCTTGTAAAGTGCCTGCAGACCTGATGCACCTTCCGCCCTTGCTTAGAATCCCAGAGCACCTGAACCAAGATGGACCGAGGTCCGACCACTTCACTCCCGCTGCATTTACCTTACCCTGCAGAGGCTCTCACGTCTTCCCTGGCAAAGGGTGTTGTCGCAAAGAGAGAACTGGATTTATGCCGTTTCTAATTCGTGATCTCGGAGGAGTGATGGGTCATTGTATCCAACAGCTGTGAGGATTTAATATTCAGTAGTTGACGGTCGATATGGCATTTGCATCCAGCAGCTGACAGTCATTGTATCGGGCAGTTTACAGTCATTATATAATGTGTACCTTTCGTTATATCAGTCGATTCAGTTTTATTCAACAGTCGAGGGCACTATATCCTGGCAGGCGGCAGTGGCTGTACCCATAAGTAGAGGCATTATACCCTGAAGTCGATACGGCTTATTTTCAACTGTCGATGGTCATTATATCCGACAATCTAGTTATTATATCCAATGGTAGATGGTTATTAAAGCCAGCAGCAGCCAGTAGTCAATATAACCCCAGGCAATTGTCGTTTACCAGAAATTCGACATTCATTATATCCTACAATGAATTTTCATTATAGGCAGACGTTCAGTATATGTAACAGTTAGTAATCATCATACTCATCAGTCCTCGTGCCCAACACCAGATCGTCATTACACTCATTAGCCATTTTGGCGAACAGTCAGCCGTCATTGTACCGAATGTGTTTGGATCTTGGGTCACATCCTCGTCTTGCCGCAGGAAATCGAGGGCGTGGTTAATATAGGCTCGGTGGGTGCCAAGGAAAACACCACCACCAGAACAACACGCATCCAAAGGTATATATATATATATATATATATATATATATATATATATATATATATATATATATATATATATAT
>JAYMFT010254815.1:0-10853 GCA_038088735.1 Panulirus argus
TGTATGTGGGGGGATGGGTCTTTCTTCGTCTGTTTCCTGGCACTACCTCACTGACACGGGAAACAGCGATCAAGTATGATAATAATAATAATAATATTAAACACTGGTTGCAGGCAGTTGGCTGCTGCTTTACCAAGTGGTAACCGAACCAAGATGTAAAATTCATGTGGGAATATTTCAGTCATTAGTATCGTTTCTAAATTTAAAGTGAGGATAAGTGGTGATGGAGACGGACTAGATCAGACTAGATTCTACTCAAACCAGTCACCATAATAAGTATGAAACATTGTTTACTCCGGTAAGCTGTCATTGAATGATCCATACCAATGTTGTAGATACAAAACTTGAACCTCACACAGTTCAAGCTTCCTACAGTCAGTGTTCACTGGTTCTATGAAATGTATAAATATGGTAAAATAAAATTCCAAAAGTTTTATAACTTTAATTTGTATGACATTAGTCACACACTTTATATATATACAAACTTCATAAAAGTACATCATTATAAGAACTAAATACAAGTTCTGGGTACAACAAACTGCTTCTTCATTTTGTCATATATACCAAAAGCCACATTTTTTTTCCTTTATCCACGGTAATTCTATGAAACATCTAACAATACAATCATATACATATCATTGGGTAACTACTAATTCCATATTTTTGACTGACTAACTATTGTCACTTTAGCTGCAGGCACAAACAGCATGATTGTAAAGGTTACTTTAGACATGACAACATCAACTTCTCCAAGGTTTTATTTATCTTAAATACCAAATTTACATATCATAATTTCAAAACTAATATCCTTCATAAAATTTCTTATGTTCTTGAGATGGTATCCTTCCAAAAAGGAATCAGGATTTTGGCATCACAGTAGTGACAAGCTGTGTATACATATTTTGCAAATGCCACTTAATAAACCCTTCACAGCCACAGACCTTACCCTGACCGTGTGTTTAATACCCAATGCTTATATGAAAGTTTCCTTAAGCTTTATGCCAGTAGTAGTCTTTAGTCTTCTGATTGAGGTATCTGTATAGCCACTTAATCCGTTTCTCCATTTCCCGGTACTTTGTTGGGCGGTAACGATACATTGTGGAGCCAAAATATTTACGCTTCCTCAGCAGCATCTGATATTCATTGCCCTTGAAGCCACGTAACCATGGTGGGACAGAGTAGGCCACGTCTGTTGGCTTTAGCGTCCCATTACCCAGTATATCTGTTGGAGTAACAGGTTAGTTAATAAAAATGCAATAGCTACACTATTGTACAAGGTTATAATAGCACAACTAATACTTTGGATGGTACCAGAATTCACAGCAGCAGAATCAGACGCAGGGAGGGGTAACTCATGATGTCATTTGCTGTGAAGACTGTCCAGTTAAGTAACTCATCCCTCTAAAAACTAAATGAGAGAAAAATATACCCCTCCATGAATATCTGTGCCAAGATTTTATCATGAGGCAGGGACAGTATGTAGTGCTAGCTGCTTACACCACTTGGGCTGTTATTCTCAGATGCCATGGACGTATCTCCATATTACTTAAGGTTTAGGTTTTTTAAATTTGCAGTGTCTTCTTCTCTTATTATTTCAATTAAATTCTTGTGTTTTGGATGGTCTGTAAGTCCTAATATCTACTATTCATAAAGCAGGAACATTTATTGTAGTTAATACACATTTCTTAAGGCTAACCTTCATAAGTTTTTCCTTCTAACTTCATGCGTATTGTACAAATACTGCAGTTCCATCAGTATGATATCAATGCTCCTGAGCAAAAAAAGAGAAAGCGAGAGAATGCACCCACCCATAAGCACCGAAGGCAAGATTTTGCTTTTCATTTAAGACAACAAAATTTTCTTCACTTTTTGCCTGTTGGACTTCTATAAGGTGTTAATTGTTTCATCATTACTTTCCTCAAATTTATCTTCACTGAATTCAATCATGTTCCCTTCTGTCCATTTACATATGATTTTTATGTCTTTTAGCACTTTCCCTTACTCTTCCAATCCTAACGTCACCTGCAAAGTATCCTTCTATATTTTCTTTCCCATGTCTGTTTCTGGAGTTATTACCATTATCATCAAAATTAAAGCTAATACCATTCCCTGAAGCACACCTAATAAAATGTCTTCATTGGATTTGACTCGATTTGCTACACTCTGAATTATCTGTCTGTTAGAAACCCATTCATCGAGAATAATAAAGAACTGTTAAATTCATATTTAGGAGTGAAATGTTAACATGTAAGACATCACAACACCTTACCTATGTAATCATTCTGACCAAAGAGTGCTCTCTTCTCATTCCAGTTATTCTTTGGGCGGTATACTGGCATAGGCAATCGCTTCCCATGAACCATATGTGGTAACAAGCCTGTAAGAATGGAAATATTAGCTTAAAGATAACTAAAAAGTCATCTTTTACATAATATCAGTATCTTTCATTACATAATTACTTTTTGATGAAATATTAATGCGTCAATGTGTGC
Source organism: Panulirus argus (assembly GCA_038088735.1). NCBI lineage: Eukaryota > Metazoa > Arthropoda > Malacostraca > Decapoda > Palinuridae > Panulirus > Panulirus argus. The sequence goes on from JAYMFT010254815.1 coordinate 2,493, forward strand.
AGTTTTTGAGAAAATATAGTACAGCAGTGGAGTAAAAAGTAGTTGTCGATGCACCTTGTAAATTAACAAGTAATGCTGCTGTAACTGCTATGGCAATACATGAAAAAACAGTACTAGCCTCTACCAAACTTGCTGTCAAAGTATATGGAAAATCTAGATATATTTTCATGTAGTCACTGCTGTCCCGTGTTCAAAACTTGAAGGTACAGAGCTATTCTACATTCAAAATATGTCAGGAAGTTTGTCTATGTCACCATCTTACCAGGAAGCAGAAAAATGCTAAATTATGGGCAAAAGGTAGTATGAAAGTTGAGAGAATATATGAAGTAATGTCTGGGCATATGAAGAAGCTAGGGACACCACAGAGAGAGGTCTGCAGGGCCTGGTTATGGAAAGGGTGCTGTAGTTTCCGTGCATTACACATGACAGCTAAAGAATGGATGTAAATGAATCAGGATTTTCTTTGTCTTTTTGTGGCACTAACACAAGAAGCAGTGAGCAAGCATGAAAGAAAGAAAAAGATATATAAGAAATGAAAAAGCAACCAGAAAAAGATTTTATCATCTGTGTTTACATTATTAAGCAGGAAATTATAATTAACTTGCCATGTAAAGCTATTTGTAAATTACAATCATAAAGCAGGATCTTAGTTTTTATCTATTATTGACATATCAGTGAAATCTTTACTTCCATCACTCTTTACGCAGTAAATATACAGCTAACAAGATTACCCTGTTCTGTCACCTTAATGAATTTTATGATTCCTAATCCGGCTTCCTTTACTAGTACATGCATGACCAATTTATACAGCATGAAAACTGTGGTATAAACATATAAAATAAGTTTTCTTTATAATAACCTTAAAAGTACAAAACTATTTCAACTGTCGTAACAGTAAGACTGTACGACCATTAAAACTGACAGTCACAGGAAACTGAATAGTATCTAAAAGCAATGTACCTTTAGTGTGGAGTTTCTCCTCGTAACCATAATTTTTCATGAGTGGTCCTCGTGCTAACTTGTCGGCATAATATCTATGCCTGATTGTTGTGACCAGTGGAGTCCATGCTGATGTATTCCAAGTTCCCCTGCTTATCATACTCCTGGACACTCCTCGAAAGGCTGTGGGCGCTACTTGTGAGACACTTTGCGCTACAGCACCCAATGAGCGCAAAAGTGTACCTGCCACTGCTGTCATGACAGCCACTGAAATACAAAATTATGATTATTAAACTAATGACTCATACTGAAACTAAATGAAACTGGATATTCTTTATGGAAAGAAGTAATGTACAGAGAAAAAAGAAATATATATTTACCATGTGCTGTGCTTGCAAGTTAATCTACAAAGTGGGGAAGAGAAAATGTACTCGTACATGCAAAATCATCGCTAAAAATTTCCCCTATAATGCTCACTGACTGAATCGCTTCAAATGTAACTGACTGTAATAATCTGACCACCTGATCAAAAAGATAAATCAAAAAGGCACCTGCCATGAATATCTTCTCGCTTTTTCATCTGATGGTAAAACTAAGATTTTGTTCTGTCGATAAATCCTAACCCTAATATGTTTTCTTTAAGGTATAGTTCAAACACAGACAGCAGTTTATTAATGTTAAGAGGAAATATGCCTACAATATCATCATGTCAAATCAACCATAGTAAACAGAACATACGTTTGAATTCTTTCAGCCATGTGCGTGACAACATCTATAGCCCGAGAATTCCAAGACGGGTTAGTGTACATTTCATGGGTTTGTTCTGTGTTCGTTGTGTAATACTACAGATGATGAATTTGTAGGAAAATAATCTCAACCAAAGAAAACTAATGTAATTGTGTCATATAGAAGTATCGAATAATTGCAAATAACGTATTAAAAACTAAAAACTGTCCTTTAGGGGTATATCTGCATGAATATAATGGCCCCCAATGTTCATTATACTTCAAAATACCGTAAAAATATTAGTAAAACTCCCTGATTTCTACCTATTTATTCTCATTGTAGGTGAACAACAGAAATAAATACAAGCATTATTTTCATCCTACGATGATGTGATTGTGGGGAAAATACAGAATCTACATCACATCCACCAAATATAGGGATTCCAATGGTATATATTCCCTGTAAGTCCATATTTAATCTCAGTGTTGCTCCTTAACCTGAACTTCACCTTTCCCTGTCCTATGGGTTCTCTGATAAGCATACCCATTTACATATTTATCAGTAATAAACGCGCTTTATTACATTAGTGATGTACTAGACCTTCGTGTTTTCTTAGAAACAGCTGTAGTTGGGTTAAATACCTTATAAAATATAAATATATAAACTTTCTCAATATATAACAAACGAAGTCTTGTTTACGGCACGGTCTTAGTGTTGTTGTTCCCATCCAACGAACATATTCGGCGAACGTTCTTGTGAACGACCATTTTACTCCGTAATTTGTATCAACCAAATATTCTAATAACCAAGGTATTATAATCATCATGTAATTAACACGTAGAACATTTTCAATACCAATTATGCTAAATATTTCTCTCACTTATCTCACTACGCACTAAAAACTAAATTCCTCCAGCGAATATTCTAACCAACGATTATTATACAAAGATCTGAACGAACACTTTCAGCGAACAGTAAGGTCGCCATTGCAGCGATCATTCTACTCATCAAACACTCAGCGAACACTCAACCGACATTCTTATTTTTCCCGGCCGTAGAACAAGAAAACTGTTCTCTGAACATTTTCTATGTAAAAGCAATATTTAATCGGATTATATATACTCTCTGCATGTTATCCATAATCATGATAATCACAAGTAATTGCAATGAATCCACCGGCCAATTTACTTGTAGCATATTGTGTGTCCATGTTGAAAAAAAAGATAATTCTCGTAACTAGTTTAAGTAATTAAGTAATTACCTCGTGTAAATGTCTGCGAAAGAGGTACAGGAAAATGTAGGAAGGGTTGGGAGAGACATGACAAGGCACATCGCCATCTTCAGACAGACGGACATTATCCAACACAGAAAATGTTGAATAATTCAGAATTGTGTAAAAAATTAAGTGTAAGATTACATGAATGGTGTGCCCATGATGATAATTAAGGTTATTGTAAATAACTGCCTGAAATACACACACACACACACACGAACAAACAAATATTCAAGTATTCTATTCAAACAAAGACGTCTTTGCTGTACAAGGTAAACAAGTTTTGCGGGTTGGGTAGGCGGGCCAGGATTTGACTTGTGTGACTTGAGACAAAAGGTTCCATTAGGCAACGCTTGATAGGCGATAACTGATAAAGCAAATGGCGTTACAGAACACGGAAGCAGGTTTGTTTACGCGAATCCCAAAGACGTTACGAAGAAAATCAAACGTGGGGGATATAATTAACTCCCGGTGATATAGTAGATAGAATCAATATATAATATTACATATTTGATATAGAGGTATAGAATGCTATGAGGATCATTTTAATGTCTACCTTGTTGTTCTGTTTTTTTTTTTTCCTAGAAAATCGCCTGGGGTGCGTTGGAGTCCGGATCCAACATGGCGGACTGTTTGTCGCGCGGAAGAAAACATTTTTATTGCATCATTCTCCCGTCTACATCAATGACCTGACCCTTCTATACGGCTTGTAGGTGCTTGTTACTACCCCCTGCTACGTGTCACGTACGCGTTCGGCCCGGGAATCGAAATAACGAGCCATAGAACTGTTTCTCCTGACGTTATTCGCTTAGAAATTCACTTATTTGGAGTTTTCCAGTTTCTTCCTAGTCTCCACGTGTCGTAAATAGGAAAAACGCTCGACTGCGTCTTCCCTTCGGCAATATGGCGGATCCCGAGGGGGGTCAGAGTTCGTTGGGGGGGAGAGGGGGGAGGGGAGGATTACCAAAAAATCCCATCTTGGACAGTATTTTCCTAGAATGCCTATTAGATTTAGCCCCTCGTGTTTGAACAGCCGTCGGTGGTTGACGCCACGGGCGAGGCGTTCACCTTGGACCAGTCTCTCCTCTCATCCCCAGCGGACGGAGAGGCGACCCCCGCCTTACCCTGCTCCTGCGTGGGGCGCGCACCCGAAGCCACCGGAGACCTCCCATAATAGAATGGACATGGACACTACAACCTTTAAATGCATTCACGTCGTTACAACCCAGAAATTCAAGAAATGAAATATGGCGGGTTTGTACGCTAGATATCATACAAGGAATTTTCTCCCATTCGTAAGACTCAGGCTATAACTGGACGTTGCAAATATGCAAATCAGGTAGCCTTGGACATAACATATGTCACGGTACACATTCTCCTTGAGCAATAACTTTATATCACCACCTGCCGTGTCCAAGGATGATATATAACCCAGCAAATTTTTTCCTTTTGGCTCCAGACTGTAACTAAGTCTACATCCTTGTAAATATAACTGTTATCTTGTATATCCAGATATCTAAAGAGAAAATATATTATTTCAAAGTCATTTTACCCATAGGCATAAAATCTAACCCGAAGTTTATTCTAAAAATTGTATAAATTTGTATTTCAGTCACACGCGTCTGTGCAGACTGGGGTAACCTTAGTTGTCTGTCCGTCTGTGTGTCTGTGGAACGAGCCAAGACCCGGGAATTCTCCCCAATTTTTCACCTCAAGGTCCTAGGCAACGCTTGAGATGTTAATCGCTTCCCGGAAGAGACCAGACTTAGAAAACAGGATGCGCCATAGGTTAGAAAACGGGGAGAGAGAGAGAGACACACGCAAGTTTGCTTGGGCGCTATGGAACTCAGCCCATGTTCTTTCAAAACATTTATTTACGAGTTTTTCCTTTTTTTATCTGTTTACTATGCACCACGAGCGTAAGATTAGCCAATAACGAGGATAGATTAGCTTTTTTTTTTTTACACCGTCATAGCCAAGAGAGGAATTTAACAACTTTGTATTACTCTCTAAATAAACATTTCTACAACACACAGATTGTAGTTTGTTTTTTTTATTTACGAGGTGTCTGCCTCTCTCTCTCTCTCTCTCTCTCTCTCTCTCTCTCTCTCTCTCTCTCTCTCTCTCTTCATGGCCGGTTGGTGAAAATTACTTCCCCCCCCCCCCTCAACGGGTTAATGTATGCGATTATCCGAAGGGCGAAGCGGGCAAGGCCAATCAAGCGACAAAGTATGGCGGCCAACACACGACCGCATCATCACTACAAGTTCTTTCTTCTCCTCATCGCGCCCACACCTCTCCCGCGGGAGATAATTTATAATGCTAAACGAAATCAGATTATCAAAAATATTTATGTTCACTTGAAATTAATAATCTAGAGCTGTTTCTGCCGTAATTATATTCACGATTGGATAATTATATCAGAGAATAAAAGAAATCATTTTTACAATGTATAAAAAACGACATGCCGCAGAATTCGTTTACGCAGATCTATAGAAAATGTGTTGGGAGTTGTCCCATACCTCTTGACCTGGGACACGGGGGTCGTCCCCTCACGGGACATGGGGGGGGGGGCTCGTTCTGGGACCCAAATTCCTTCCCACGACTCGTCGCTTCCACTTGTAAAGGCACCAGTACAACTCAAAGGCGGAAACGGGAATTTTCAGGAGGTCAAGGGGAGGCGCCCTGACTTTTGACCTTCCTGACCTCATCTCACATGACCTCTGGCGGTGTGCGTGTGCGTGTGTGTGTGTGTGTGTGGCTAACGAGCTACGCGGAGGAGAGCTTAGCCTTGCGTGGCGTGGGTCTGGGGAAGGGGTGGCGAGATGGAGCGCCTGTTGGCGTGATGTGGCGTTCGTGTGGCGTGATTTAGCGTCGTGCGGCGTGATACGGCGACTCCCTGGCGTGATATGGCGACTCCCTGGCGTGATACGGCGACTCCCTGGCGTGACATGGCGACTCCCTGGCGTGATACGGCGACTCCCTGGCGTGACATGGCGACTCCCTGGCGTGATATGGCGACTCCCTGGCGTGACATGGCGACTCCCTGGCGTGATACGGCGACTCCCTGGCGTGACATGGCGACTCCCTGGCGTGATATGGCAACTCCCTGGCGTGACATGGCGACTCCCTGGCGTGATATGGCGACTCCCTGGCGTGATATGGCGACTCCCTGGCGTGATATGGCGACTCCTTGACATGATACGGCGACTCACTGGCGCGAGTCGGCTTTCAGCCGACGTAAATTGCCTTTGAGCAGTTTAGTGTCGAAAAGTCGTGTCGCGTGGTCGTCACTTGTGAGGCGTGGACTGATCTGGAGTCGTCGTTCCGCGTGGCAGGAACTGAGGCAAAAAGTGTCGTGCATCGATGTGTCGCGGAGGACGGAGCAAGGCGGCTCTGAATTGGCCTGTCTGTCGTTTTCATGGCTAGGAAATCGAGTCTCCCGCGCTTGAACGACAGTCTAGTCGAGCTGTTTACCCTATCAACACGGATTCGCGGTTTACGATCGGGTTTTCCCGCATCCGTCGTGTTCGTAGCTGTTGTTGATATACGAAAAAGAAGTCGTTGTCGGTGGAAGACGAGGCGAGAAAGGGGAAATAATACGTCAGTTGCACGCACATGGATACCGCTTGATAATTGCGAAGTCTTTTGTTTTTCCGCTTTTATTTAAGCGCTGAGGTACGTAGCTCGGCTGGCTCGTAGCCTGGCCTGCCCCGACCTATCATGTCTCTCGGTTCCTGACTACACTCCGTCTGTCGTAACGACACGAGGCCTCGGGTAAGTTGCACGGCGACCTGGATGCACTCCGTCTTGGGTCTCGCGGCGTGACTTCCGCGCCCGGGGGGGAAGGGGGGAAGGGGTGGTTGGTGGTTCCCGGTTCCTTCCCCCCCCCCCTCCCACCATCCCTCCCCTTGGCGCCATCCGCCATATTTGGACGAGGGTTGGGGGAGGGGGGGGGGAACCCCGTGGGCGGCGTCTTGGTCTACTTCCCTGGCGTGCCGTGACTTTCACCCCCTCCCCACCCCCACCCCACACCGTCTGGTCCCATGTGACCCACAAGGGGGTGGGGGGGAGGGGGAAAGGGAAGGGGTCATGGCAACGACCCGCGCTGGTAGCGCCAGCTAACTGTCCTGGGCTGGCGGATGCGCGAGGAAGCCGCCCGGGAAACGATAACGGCCCATCCTCGTGTTACTTGCGCTACACACAAAAAGAGAGAGAGAGAGAGGGAGAGGGGGAGGGGGAGAGGGGGGGGGCAGAGAGCGACACCTAGAGCTGGCGTCCATCATGGCGGAGCCCAACCAGAGAGAACAGGCACTTTACAATAAGCAGAAAGCCAACAAATCGTGATAGAAAGCCGGCGAAAGGGCCTTTTGCCGGAGAGGCGGAGAAAGCCTGGCTCGCGCATTCACGTCACGGACCCACACATACAGACAGACCGACAGATATTAATATATCCATCACAAATAATATATCTAAGGTTATTATAGCGTTATATGGGACATGGTATATCATATATATTAAAAAATAAGTCTTGGAAATACTTAACCAAATTGCTAGATGATTAATAATAAATAATTCCACGTAATTGATAACTTAAATTAAAATTAATCAGAAAAAACATTGACAAAATATATAAGAATATAATTATCTTATTTATTTACAACCTTGATTATAATATAAACTAATAAGCAGGTGTTCTGTGATCTGACGGGGTGGTCGGTCACCGGAACAGCCGCCTTCCGAAGGCTGTTCCGGTCTGTGGATTGCCGGATTTGGGAGCGCGTTTGTACGTGACTTTTTTTTATTATTTTAAACGATTATCTTGTCATAAACTGTCACTTGACAGTAATTGTGTCAGGACTTCATATTATCTTCAGCCAATCGGGGTCGTATGCCAGTATGCCAGTAGCCAATCAGGAGATGAGAGCTAGCGTACCAGTAGCCAATCAGGTGACGAGAGCCAACATACCAGTAGCCAATCAGGTGACGAGAGCCAACATACCAGTAGCCAATCAGGTGACGAGAGCCAGCATACCAGTGGCCAATCAGGTGACGAGAGCCAGCATACCAGTAGCCAATCAGGTGACGAGAGCCAGCATACCAGTAGCCAATCGGGTGACGAGAGCCAACATACCAGTACCCAATCAGGTGACGAGAGCCAGCATACCAGTAGCCAATGAGGTGACGAGAGCTACTGATAGCCAATCAGCGTCGAAATGGAATACATAAACATGGAGCCGGAGTCGATGTCATTGGGTATCAACAGTTGTCAACAGAGAATGGGCGAGACGACGGGTCAGTAGCCAATAACGGCCGAGAGTCAATGGAGCAACAGCCAATCATCGTCTAGAGCGGGAAAAAGAACACTTACAAACGACCGAACCAGGCCATTAGGGAAGGACAGACTTACAGTGCATGGTAAC
>JAYMFT010254826.1:0-24500 GCA_038088735.1 Panulirus argus
GGGGTATTTTTTCTTCGTCTGTTTCCTGGCGCTACCTCGCTGACGCGGGAAACAGCGATCAAGTATAATAATAATAATAAAAAAATAATAACAATAATAATATAATGCGGGAAATGGCGAATACATATGAAAAATATATATATATACACACAAGCAAGATACATGATGAGTAGAGCAGTGGTGGTTAAGGGAACATCATCAAACACAACAAACATTCATGGTGTGAGCAATACACACTAGCCCCACTTCCATGGCAAAATCTCATCACAAGTATGTAGGTACCTGCACTTAGGTCTTGAAACTAAGAATTCATCCTAGAAAAATTGCTGATATCCCTAACACCCAACTAATTAAGTGAAGATATCCATGGAACTGATTCCCATAATTTACAGGTGACTTCTCTAAACTCATCAAAGCTAACTCACCCTTAACAGTTATAAAGACTTACCCCTGCTCCAAGTAGTTCAGCGTCTGCTGCAGCACCCGAGGTGAAATGTAAATCTTGTTACGATACAAGTCTAGGATCTTGAGCAGAACCTGAAGTATACCTTGTGAAAAGGTTTTGATGAACCATTCAGCAAATTGTTTGTATTCCTTACTCACTGTACTAGGACACCCGTACCTGCAATAAATAATGTTTCATTATTACTGCAACAGGACACCCTCTATCACATCTATCATTTCACAAGTCAGGTTTTACAGTGATAACCAACTGAGAATGTGATAGACATAATTTGAGTTCACTTGTCAATGAAACTCAGGAAACTGATTTTCCCTTGGTGTACAGGTACTGCTTTGTTGGTTGGGATGCCTTCTGCTGTACTGAGCATATAGCAGATGTTCTCTTGGCTGGGATGGAGTCCTACACCCCTTTTACTAGATCCTTCCCCCACCAATAGTTTGATCACTCCTGTTCTAATGCCTGTTGCATCTGAGGCAGAACATACCAGGTCATGATACTCTTCTCTTCCATCAAATCCTATTCGATCTTCATATCCATTTAGAATCACTAGAAAGCTGTTCTCCGTGAAGTTATAAAAAGAAAGTGTGGTGATTTGAATAGTATACACAAATGTTTCTAGTCCTTAACCTTAAGTATTCTCCAATAAGTTTTGTACTTCAACCTTTCCTCCTCTCTTTATACGTGATCAATCTACAGCCAACTCTCCAACTGATAGAGGCACTCCTTTTGGTACCTTCAGATACCTGAGAGTAGATCTCAGAGTGAATCGAACCATGGGAGCTGAAGCCATGAGGTGGTAATGGGGGTAAAGGTCTTTGGTGCATTGATATGTAGAAAGATAGGTTACATAGGTTACAGTCTTTAAGGGCAAAAAGAGGCATGTGTGATGATATAGTAATTCTGTCAGTGCTATATGGATGTGAGGCATGGGCCTTAGAAAAAAATGTAAAGGATTGAGTGAATGTGTTGGAAAGAAACTGTCTGAGGACAATATGTGTTGAGAAAGGTTCATTGAAAAAGAAATGGTAGGGTAAGACAGAATATGAATACGTAAAAAAAAAATGTATGCACTTACTAAGATATTTTTGAAGCATCCTTTTTTTGGTAGCTGAGATGGCACAGCAACTGTGGCCCTAATCTAGGCCATCTCATTCATATTATTCATACATATACCATGGCCTGAGCCAGGTACCCATTTTACCAACCAATCTCTAAGGGTGGGTGAACAGATGGGTTGACTATGGATCAACAATAGCAAGCAAGATTCAAACCAATGCACTCAACCCTGGACTGTCCGAGAATGTGTCACAGTCAGGAATGCTAAATGCTACACAACAGAGGTCCATATTACAATTCTTGTTCTAGATATCACAATCTAATTTGTTTCTCAAGTATGAAGCTGGATTTGGGGCTTTGGGAACACCATGATATTTAAAAAGAACATCATACTCTTTTCAGCAATGAAGATCCAATCTTGAAGTTTACCAGCTTTATGTTACAGGCAACAATATACCCAGGATAATGATGGGCAACTTAAATAACATACTGTACAACTTATCTCGACCCCTGAAAATTAGATCAAAAACAGAAATGTTTGAACAGACTGTTTGTAAAATCCTGCTCAGAATGAGGAAATAGCATTTACAATAAAGTGTGGTACTATATTACTAAGCAAGACTAAAAGAAATAAAAATGAATGGTAATCAAAACAATATGCCTTTAGAGATTAATTGTGAGAGGATATAGAAATAAAAAATCAAGGAGTATAGTCATGATTTTCAATGTAATGCATGGCTCAAGGTAAGATGCTTGAGGATTAGTGTATTGCTTGTATAATGCCACTGTATAAATGCAAAAGGGGCTAAAAAGAATGTTCAGATTTCATAAGTTTCAGTTTAATAAGTATACCTAGTACTGAATTTACTCATACACATATTACAATCTATTCAAACAGTAGGGTGAAATTTATGCACAAGTCATGAAGTAAAAGCTTGCACCTCTCTTCTAAGCTGCAAGCCAAAATTGAGCCACCACTTTGAAAACAGGGAAAGGAGAGCATGGGTGCAATTGCCAGTTTATATCAAATCCAGACATATGGACACACAAACCCTATGCAAACAATAAAAGCATTTGCACTATCATACAACTTAAAAACTTGAGCATTCTAATGTAATCTTACAACTGAATGTGCAAATTTAATCTCTCAATATTTTGGCATATTTTCACATATACAGTACAATATGCTGTTCTGTGTGTCATGCAAATACATTAAAGACTGTTTTCATGTGGTAAAATAAAGCATTTTATATACAGGACTTCATCCACTCTCATATCATTAGCATATCCAGTTTTATATTAAGACAGGTAGATGGTAATTTGTAGGCAACCACCAACTAGGGAGGTATATTACTAGTACTACCCTCATAGGTATCAAAAAGATTAGTGATGGCTACTTAGTGAGCCAGTGGTTGTCAAGCTGCACTTCTTTGACCAGGTAGCTGTCTTTTCTTTCTGCTTCACCCACACGTGAACTGCTGGCACTCTGTCCACAAAAATACCATCTCTCCAGAGCCTACATTTCACAGTTAGGCCCTGCTGACTACTTTGTAGTTAACCTTGATTATTTCATGATTGTTTAATATGTCTTTTTTCAACCTGTTAACAGCATGTCACTTCCCAGTACCACAACACTCCAGCTGGTTTTCTCCAATATGTGCCTCTTGCCCTCCTGAAAGTGCAAACCCTGATACCCTAAAGCTTCCTACATTCTATCCTTTCACCTTTCATATCTCCCCATTTACCTTTGCTCTCTCCACATCTGACACACAACGCTTATGTTCTTAATCATTATTTCTTTGCTCATCCTCTCTATATGTCCAAACCATTTCAGCATACACAAGCTGACTCTTATATGGTTAAGAGAGCTGATGACACAGTGCAGATATAGTCTAGGCATGTGAAGAGACAGAATGAAGTTGACAAGGAGAGTATGTCAGAAGTGGAGGGGAAAAGGAAAAGGGGAGACTGAATTGGAGATGGAAGGATGAAGTGAAAATGGTTTTCAGTGCTTGGGGCCTGAACATACAAGAGGGCTTATGATGTGCACTGGATTGAGTAGCATGCCTCTCCCCTTCCTAAATGTTCAGGTCCTGAAACCCCAAAGCCTCCTTTGCTCAATCTATCAATCTCTTTCTTCAGAGATGGAAGGATGGAGTGAATAAGGTTTTGAGTGTTCCAGGCCTGAATATGCAGAAGGATGAGGGACAGGGTGAATTAGAATTAGAATGATGGTACAAGGGGAAGATGTGCTATCAATGGCCTGAACTGAGACATGAGAAGCAGCCAGGAAGAGCCATGTAAGGGACTGTGGGGTCTGGTTGTGGATGAAAAACAGTGATTTTTCAGTACATTACAAATGATAGTTCAAGAAGGGAGGTAAGCAAATGAGGCCTTTGCTTTGTGTGTTAATGTCACTACCTTGATAAACAGGGAACAGCAAGCAACAAAGAATGAAAAAAGCATATATTAATAAAAACATGAGTTGGAGAAGAGTATAGAACCTATGCCAATTCATATTGTATTGAAATAGGACAGGAGGTAGTAGATGCCACTCTTTAAAACAATTTGAATGCCACTGTACTCTACCATAAGCAGCATCCCCACTTCTGTAAATCTGTTTTAATACTTGTTAACTGTTTCCTAGGTCAGAGAGGTAGTGCAAGGAAAAGGTGAAAAGGCCTCATTTGCTCAAATCTAATCTCTGGCTGTAATGTGTAATGCAACAAAACCAAAGCTCTCTATCCAAGCAAGGCCCCAAAGACCTTTCCTTGGTTTTTCCAGCTACTTCATAAGCCCTGGTTCAGTCCACTGACAATATTGCCCCCTGTACACCACTCCAATTCACTCTCTCCCATTCATGACTTTTGCCCTCCTGCCCGACATACTATTCACTCCCTTCCTTCCATCAACAATTTTCTCCTTTCCTCCTTATCCCATCCACCTCTGACACTCTATCAACCTCACCTAATTTGTTCTCACCATATGTCCAAACCATTTCAGCATGACCTCTTCAGCTTATATTCATAAAAATACAGTAAGTTGTATAGGAAACTGGTATTGAGGGGGTGGTTGTATGCAAAAAGCATCATACTGGGGAGGAACAACGAGGTCTCTGGAGTGGTAGAGGATATGAGGATCAAGTATCTGAATTAAAAAATTTGAGGGAAATAGTTGAGAAACAGAAAGGGACTGTATGTGGCATTTATGGCTCTGAAGAAAGCATACAATAGGATTGACAGCAATGCTTAGCAGAATGTGTCATGATTATAAGGAAAAGGAGGAAAGCTACATGAAGGAGTAAGGAGTCAGGCATATGTGCAAGTGGGAAGAAAAGAGGGTAAGTGGTTCCAACCAAAGGTGGGTCTGAAGCAGGAGTGTGCAATGTCACCACATCTATTTTTAATGTTTATATATAGGATGGTGAGCAGAGTAAATGCAAGTATCTTCAAGACACAAACAGGTCTGCAGTCTGCTAGGGGTGGAAATGTGAGTGATGTAAATGGAGCAACGCACAAGTATGCAGTCCGCTGGGGGTGGGATGGTTAATAATGTAAATGCAAGGGTCTTGGAGCAACAAGTTGGTATGCAGTCTCCTGGGGGTGCGGAGCCTTGGAGTGAGTCAATTACTGTTTGCAGATTGACATCACTCTCCTGACAACTCAAGAAACTGCAGAAGCTAGATTCTGATGAGTGTGCAATATAATAAATAGTACATTCTATAATATAAGCATAACGCAAGTCATATATCTATCTGATAAGTCAGAATATTATTTGGTGGAGATTATATTACAATGTATGCTTCTGTACTAAACTAACATTTTTTCTGAATTATTTGTCCAGTGTCTCACTCTCACTGTGATTCTCTCAAGATCAACCATATCTGGTGAGCCAACAGGCCATGTGAGTAATAAAATGCTAACCTTTCAAATATTCTGGCAAGGATGTGAAGTGCCCACTTCTTAATTTTCCACCAGGGTAAATCTGGTCTTTCCTCTTCGTCTACCTGTAGAGTCTGGTCAGGCACAGGGCGATCTGCTACTTGACGTATAACTTCCATCCATTCTGTAAACTGCTCACGGCTCAGCAACTCTAGAGGTAAGTGATACTGCAACAGCAAATGCAAAATTTAGTTACCACCATGAAATTCAAATGCTATCTATATCCAAATATTTTGGATGATCATACACTCAACACTTCTATGAAACAGAATGCATAAAGCCATAAGGCTGAAACATAAAAAACAGCCATGAATCACTTCACTATCAAAACTGAACAGAACAGAATCACAGCATGTGTAGAGACATAGTGATGCTCCAAACAGTGATGCACACCCTCCTCCACCGATTCTCCATCACTCCCATTGGGGATCTATACATTAACTTGACCATTATACCACACACCTAAATGTTAGCTCACTTTTTGGTGCATATTTTTTTTTTCCACATATTTCCTCACTTTGTAATGGGAAACAAAAAATTTGTATGACACACATTAAAAATTTGCATGACAATTACAAATCCCTTCCTCTAACATTGTATTAAGGAATCTATGCACTAACTCAACATTAAACCACCAACAGAAATAATATGTTTGCTCACATCTTTTATATATCATTTGCTTTCATATCAATTTCTTTAATAATTTCAGTCATCTTAAAATGGGAGACGAATGATGTACACCTTCACACCCTCCAAACCCCTCTTCCATGACTCTCAGGGAACTCAACATGTCAGCTTCAGCACCGTACCACAGCCATAAAAGGTATATTAATTCTTTTTTTACTTAAGGTACGCTATGTCTTGTTTTACTTTTCCTTTGCTTTTACTACTACAAAAAAGTATGTCCTTTTTTAATTATCTTTTACTTTTACAAATACTACTTTAATTCTATAATGGGTAAAAGATAAATTGAAGACATTTCTTATCACACCATGATCATCTGTCACTAAAGCCACTTAGCCCTCCTACATGAAGCCCTTCTACAAACCCTAGATTACGTAGCAACCATCTAAGAACTACCACACACATTGCAATAGCTAGTCCTAGCCCTCCAGGAACTACAACTGACCCTGAACATCGACCTATATACAATCCCTCTTCTCTGACCTACAGCAGAACCTAAACTAACAACTCTAGCCTCACCCTTCTTGGAAGCATTAAGCTCTGCACTATCTAGCTTTCCTACATTAAACTGATCGCAACCAAAAACTGCAACAGGACTAATCTGCAAGATTAAATAAATTCATCATACCTATTGGAACCCACCACCTTGTAACTCACCTGTGTTAAAGCATAAAAAATCTTGAGTATAAGTTTTTGAAGTAATGTGGAATGCTCAGATAGATCTGGAAGGAGATGTACCATCCGCTCATAGCACATTGGTAGCAGCATTCTCATAGCCTCATGTAGTGGTCCTCGATCTTCCTTCTTTTTATATCTATAGAAGCCAAATCTTGTAAGCGCCATACAAAACCCATTAACATACTTAAAAAAATATTAGCAAAGACTTATTATATACTTTGTCTCAGGGTTTTGGAAGCTACTGAGGCAGCGATCCTAGTAGCACTGTGTCCCTGAAATGCTCTAGGTTAATGTTGTGACTTAAGCAATACAGAGTTGCTTAAGCAAAGATTATCAACCATTTCTCACATTTTCTGCTACCTCTCTCCCACATCAAAAACAATATAATCAAAAATATTCACATAACTGACAGTTTATGGAAGTCATAATACAATTTTCCTTGTGATCGCAGTTCCTCAAAGAACCCAACAAACTATTTCATGGGAGTCTACAACATTCCCCTTATAACATCTGTAATATCATCATATCTTCCAACTTTAAACATGCATACCATCCCATCTTCTAACATGGAAGCTGTAGAATTTTCTTCCTTTAATTTTTTAAGATACAACCTTTCCAACTTTGAGAATAAGGTCTACAAACACCTGAGGAGCTCACATCAACTTCATCTATATACCTCTTCTCATACCCTCTACTTTTTTCTTTCATCTGCAATACCCATGACGAAGGTGATTTTCTCAAAGCCATGCCAGCTAATATGAATAACATACAGTACATATACTTAAAAGGTTCTCAAAAATACCATAATACTCCTAAATGAATATATCTGCAGTGATGTAAAGGTCATAATAGAAGGAAAGCATTAACTTACCAGAGGACCCAAACAGACTCGAAAGTTGGTCTGAGACATAACAGAGGAAATTCAACTTATGCAAATGTAGACTACGGAGGAAGGGTCAAAATGAAAGAAAGCCTCAGTATGATCATATCTAGCAGGAAGTAAGCTTCAGGATTGTGTTAAAAGGACTTCTAAGTCAACATTTTCCATAACCTGACAATACAATCCCAAATCATTAGAATAGTTAAGGAGACAAACAGTCTGCTGGAAAATATAAGAATAACTTCTAATCATCAGGAAGAGGAAATATTCTAAAATGTGCTACTCAAGTCTGGTCACTGTACCTAATAAAGCACAAAGAGCTACTTAAAGAAGGTCCAGAGGATGGCTACACTGGGAAAGGCTAGTAGCTTTAAATCTGCCCATCTCAAAGAGATAAGATTAAGGTGACCTGCTTACCTTTCAGCTTTTAAAACAGATCAATGACTTAAGACACTAAACAGTTCTTCAAGAGATATTGGGATAGAGCAACAAGAGGACATAACATGAAATTAAGCATAAAACTTGTAACAGTAGATGGAAAGAAGTACTCTTATTGTATAAATGATGGATGTGCAGAAAAAAATGACTGAGGATATGGTATATGCAGACTGCAGACATAAAATATGAAAGCAGCATGATTATAGCATTCAAGAGTTGAAGCACAAAGGGATTAAACTTCCTCCTCATTCAGTAAAAGTCAAACCATACATGCAGCACTTGAATCATATTACTATGAGCCCCAACCTTTTTCCATGTCCCAATCTTCTTTGAGTCGCATCTTCTGCTCACTTAATGTTTTAAAGCTGGCACCTTTAAAATCAAGCAAATTTCATTGCCATGGTGAGCGGGAAACAGTGATCAAGTATAATAAAATCAAGTAGAGAGAGAGAGAGAGAGAGAGAGAGAGAGAGAGACGAGAGAAGAGGGCAAGGGGATGGTGTTAGAAGCTTTGTTACCCTCTAGATGTTAGAGGAAGGAGTATGACATTGCACTACTGCAGCAAGACAGTAAACTCCCATGGAGTTTATATAGTTTTCAATTCAAAATTCCATTAACTTCAAGCAAGCCAACTCCTTATATAAATCAATTCAAACTAACATAAACGATGAAATGTCCTAACAAACAGTATTGGGGGGTAAAAAAAAAAAAAAGGGGGGGGGGGCCTCTAACATATAAGCAGCAATGAATGTGTGGTCACACCCACAATGCTTAACACTGGTAGTATGACCAAGAAAAGAAAAACTCTCATACCAAATATAATCTACGGGATTCTAGCTGTTTTATCTACTCTCTCTTCCATATTGTAGTTCCTAGTCCTAGTAATCATTCTATGATCCTAAAATTTGATGCTAAGCTTTGATAATTACATATCTTAATCTTCCTTTTTCTTTAATCTCTTTCACACTTGTTTGCCATTACCTGCATCAAAGCCAAGAACAGATGAAGAAAAGGCCTCATGTGCTCACATCCACTCTAGCTGTCATATATAATGCACCAAAACCACAGCCCTCTATCCATATCCAAACCCCATAAATCTTTCGGTGGTTTCCGTTACTTCATATGCCCTGGTTCAGTCCACTGACAACACATCACCTTCCCCTGTATATCACATCACTAAAACTTTTTCATTCAAATGAAAACCTTTCATCTTTCAGTATGTTTAGACCCCAAGCATTCAAAATCTTTTACATATCATCCATCAATCTCCAATTTAGTCTCCCCCTCCTTGTCCCCTCCACCTCTGTCACATATATCACATCTCAACCTCTATTCCTTCAATCTCTCCATATATCTAAACCATTTTAGTACACCCTATTCAGCTCTTTTAAACCATAAACTTTTTATCACTACACCTCTCTTCTCACCTTATCATTACTTACACAGTCTAACCCTCCACACACTACATAATGCCCACCAACATTTCATTTCCAACACATTCATTCTCTTCCATACATTCTCATCTAAAGCCAATGCCTCACATCCATACAACATAACTGGGACTACTTTACCCTCAAAGAGATCCACCTGTCCTAAACTATATAAATTTGTACAGAATATCTTAGTGAAATGTTATTAGTTGTATACAGCTTTTATGGATCTGGAGAAAGCACATGACAGAGTCAAGTGGAATGCTTTGTGAGATGTGTTAAGGATATGTAGTATTGGGGGACAACTGTTGGATGGTAATAAAACCATTTATGGAGAGCTGAGTGAAAGTTTTGGGATACATGTAAGTGTGAGGCAGGGCTGTGTGATGTCACCATGGCTTTTTAATATATATGGATAGAGTGATATGAGAGGTGAAAGCAAAACTTTGGAAAAGGGGTGCAGAAATGAAGTGTGGTAGTGAGATATGATGGCTAGTGGCAAGCCTGTTTGCTGATGATAGTGTGTTGTGTGCGGAGAGTGAAGAGGAGTTGCAGAAGGTTGTAAGTGTGGTTCATGATGTGTGTAAGAGGAGGAAATTGAAGGTAAAGGTGAGCAAAAGTAAAGCAATGGTGTTTAAAAGGGAACTTAGGGAAAGAATAGATTTTGTAAAATCATACAGAATAAAAGAAGAAAGTGCACTAAATTGTTCTGTGATTATGGGGGGAAAAGGACTGGAAGAAGTGAGGGATTTTAAGTATCTAGGAGCTGTCTTGGGTAAGTGTGGTGATATGGAAGGAGAGATAAGGGAGAAAGCAGTACAGGGTAAAAGTCATTGGATCTCTTAATAGAATAATGAAGGGTAGAGGTGTAAGTATGGAAGTGAAGAGAGGATTAAGGGACAGCATACTCCTCCCATCCCTGACCTATGCAGCCAAAACTTGGGCATGGAATGAGGCACAGAGGTCAAGAATCCAGACTGTGGAAATGAGCTATTTGAGAAGAGCATATGGTGTGACTAGATGGGATGAAGAAAGAAATGAAACGGTGTATGAGAGACATGGTATGGCAAGGAATGCAAAAGGAGTGAATTATGGAGTGGTAGAATGGGTGAAACATAATACTCTGAAGTGGTCTGGGCATGTGGAAAGAATGCAAGACTGGGAGTTTGCAAGGACAGTGTATGATAGTACAATTAAAGGGGTTGGTGTGAATGGAAGACCACCTGTGACATAGGCAAATAGGGTGGAGGAATACTGGAGGGAGAGGAACTGAGGAAGAAAGTATGGAATGATGTATGCAAGGGAGGAATGCATGGAAAGGGATAAGTGGAGACTCTTTTGCGATGGCCACCCCTTGATGGGAGCTCCCAGAGGGGACGGGCATCAGAGATATAGATAGAGACAGAATATTTTGCCACATTTATTTCAATCCATATTAGGATCAAACAAAAACAATAAGCCATTTTGACTTCCATATCTCTATCATTAAAATTCTGTGTCAAAGCCAAATCTTCAACTAATCCTGGACATATCTAATCATTTAATACCTGAATCTTAAATCTTCATTCACATATACAAAATACTAAAAAATAAGACTGCAATAAAATGATTCAATGTACAACACTACTAA
This sequence comes from Panulirus argus, assembly GCA_038088735.1. NCBI lineage: Eukaryota > Metazoa > Arthropoda > Malacostraca > Decapoda > Palinuridae > Panulirus > Panulirus argus. The sequence goes on from JAYMFT010254826.1 coordinate 11,201, forward strand.
CATCACAATACCAAATTTCTCTTACATGCAAGGTTCCTTTACGTAACATACACAATTCTGTTAAATCTTTTATATTTCATGCTTAAGCACAGTCCCAGAACCCCTCTGACCACTAAACTCCACACTTTTAAGGACTGCCTGTATGTGACCAAATGGTGGCAAAGGACAAGGCTGTTAGACTAGTTTTTCCATCACAATATTAGTGCTCCCACACTACAGCACTGCTACATCAGGAGGAATTTCAGTCAAAAATACAAACAGAGCAAATCATTTTTAAAGCTTGTTCACTGTCTCCTACATTAGCACAGTAGCATAAGGAACAAATGACTGGACCTTACAAAAATATTCTTACTTGGTTCTTTCCTATGTTCTTACTTTTGTAAAGTAATAATACGAGAGGAGAGGATTTTTAGTCTCCAGCTCATGTTCTCCCAGCCATCTACAACACACAGAAGATATAAGTGTAGAATTCTTTCTCCCTGATCCATAAGGACAAGTAGAACAAATATGAGGTTAATGTTAAAATAACTTACTCAAAGTTTTTGACAAGTTGATAGAGACAGAGAAGACTACCATTCCAAAGACCTGTGTCTGGGTTCTGGAGATATATACTGATCTTGTCTACAATGGTTGTCCATCTGCCTGGGAAGTCATGCTTCACCATATGATATGTGCACACAGCAAGCTGCACTCTGTAATGTTAATGATGAAAAGCATCATTTTATGGACTTTTAAACTATTCTACGTTGCAAAAAAATCCTACATCTATTCATACATAGCTATGAGTAAAATCTTTTAGCCAATCCTGCCCCTACACAAAGTAACATACAGATGCAATTCATATTCAAAGATATAAGGAAAAGCAGTTTATCAGAAAATCTCAGCATGATATTTCTACATACATCAAAATATACTAGTAAAACTGCATTCTTTCATATGCATAACATTTGTGAATATTATAACTATACAACCCAAGGACTCCTCTTTTGGGGCTCCTGCAGGTCCGAGGCTGCAAACCACACAAGAGCAGGAAACATTGAACTTATTTCCACCTAATAAAGATGATACAGGCTCACTGAAAGTGAAGTTTTGCTTATAATACACAAACGTGAAGGAAAAGTACAGTAACACTACACATATGGAATTTTTTCTTCATGCCAGTCTGCAGTTTCCTGCATTAGCAAGGAAATGCCAGAACAGATGATGAATAACCTCATTTGTTATCATCCATTACTGACATGTTATATATAAAGCAACAAAATCAAAGCCCCCTTTCCAAGGCCAAGCCCTTAAGACCTTTATATGTTCCCCCTGACTGCATCATATGCCCTGGATCAGAATACTGATAACACTTCATGCCACATCAATCCCATTCACTTTATTATATCCATACCAGAAACCCACCTGAATGTTCAGACTCTTGAAGTTTTCAAGGCTTCTTTCACTCCATCTTTTCATCTACTTCCTCCTTGTTCCCTCCTCCCATGACATGTATATCATCTTAGATAGCTTCTCGTCACTCATCCTCTCCAAACCATTTCAGCACATCCTGTTTCACTCTCAAAACATACTCCTGCTCACTGTCAAATTAGATGGTACTGCAGATGCATTTCTTATCAAAGGGGCTGACTGTGTTGTTGATTGATAAGTTAGGATTTTCAGTGTATGTATGGATCATGGTGAGGTGCATGAGGATTAGCAGAATGACTGTAGAGAGCCAATGTATATAGGCAAGGGAGACAATAGCGAGTGTTTACATTACAGAGGGATAAGTTTGATAAGTGTACCTGTAAGTTATATGGGAAAGTGATGATTGAGAAAGTGGTGGCAGGCACGGAACATCGGACAGGGGAGGAACAATGTGGTTTCAGGAGCGGCAGAGTATGTGTGGATCTGGTGTTTGCTATGAAGAATGTCTGTGAGAAATAATTAAGAGAAATGAAAGGATTTGTGTGGGACATTTAAGGATCAGGAAACAGCATATGATAGAACTGTTAGAGATGCCCTATGGAAGGTTTTTTAATGTTCTAATTAAATCATAATTATCTTCACACACATTGCACAATTCTTAAAATTTTGTCCCATTTTCCAATGCTTTCACATCTTCCCTTAACATCTTATAGTTCCCATCTGCCTTACTAAATGCATTCACTTCCTGAGTCACATATCACCCATTTATTCACTCGTATTCTTCGGTTGGCTTATTTCTTACCACAACACTTAATACCTAACTCTTAGCCGTATAGCTTTTCTTTCCCTTATAACTAGCCATGCTCCTTAAATCCAGTCGCCAATCTCATAACTGATGTTTTCTTCACAATCACAATATCATAACTGATCAACATATCCCTTAATGAGAGCCAACATATATTTCTTCTTTTACTTTTCTTAACCGGTAACATCCTTAAATTACCTCAAACCTTACACAACATCCTTTGATCTTGTTTCTCACTCTTTAGGTCTTAAAAATAAAATCCAACAAATGTCCAGTAATGATTCTAATGTCTTATTGTACCCTACATTCTCATCCAGCACCGTACACCTTTTATAATCTACTTAAAAAGAGTCCTACCATCATGTGCAGCAAAAAGTCCCATCATTATATTTAGTAATGCAACCCAATATCAATTCCACCAATATTTCATCATCACACTGCATTACTTTAAGGCATCCTTTCATGCCAAGCTATGTCCCATCTTCAAATCCACCCACATCTCACTCTAAACATAGGAATATTTTCACCATCACACCATGCAGCATTCTCACCTTACTAAGTCTGGGGCATGGACCACTGCGTCTACAATGGCATCCCTAATCATAGCACGGTCTTGTTCATGTATGTGGAATGGTATAGGTTCGCCACTCTCATACTCTGCATCCTTCCAGTACTGTGCAACCATGTTCTTTAGATATATGACACCTGCTTGACGTACAGGCATGTCTAGTTCTCCCATCATCACTACTTGCAGCAAGGCTGGTGTAAATCCAATGATCTTCTTCATCTGTAAATAAAACTAACATTAGCCTTCTGCTGTGAATTTTTATTTGTCACTCCTAAAATTCATCCACATACACAATCAACAAGTGTTTGTGAAAATTTTTACATATACAACCCTGCTTCATCATTTGAAAAGTTATAAAAGTTATATGAGTAAAACATAAAAAATCAGTTTGGAAATGTTTTAAAGGGGTCCACACAACACTCATAGGAGAACCGTGTTGTGGTCTCGTACAATCTGGAGTTCTGACATAAATCCCAAAGGCCTTAATCTTCAAATCAACAGTCAAAAATGTGCAATCCACACAATCCATACAGAGATAGAAATTGTTCTTGTTTAAAAAGAATTATGACAATATTAGATACCTGTCAAAATCAAGTACATATTGTCAAAGGGATGGGGGAACAATGTTATCTATATATTCCTGTATGTCACACAAGGTGACTAAGTCAGATGGCTGGAAATCCTCCTCAGGAATCCTATATCAATTCACTTTCTAATTAGAACAGAGAAAGGAGCCAAGTGATGAATTTTCCTACAAGGCCCAGTCATCTTTCTTAATGCTTCCTTTTTGAAAAGAAACGCAATAAACGAGCTTAACACAAAAAGTATGAGAAGTAGTTATGTACAAGCTGATGGACTGGTGACATACAGCAAGGAACTGAAATTAACTCACTTGTGTTGCCTATGTCCCACTATGAGGCAAAGCATAGCAAAACAAAACTGCAAATACTTATATCACAGAACATTTGTCTCTGCCCACTATATACATTCAAAACTTGAACTTCCTAACATTCCTGTTTTATTTCTCTAAAAATTATCAGTTTTATCAATCATATGTAAATTTGTCACTAACTGCCCCAAAAGCTAACGAGTTTGTCATATCCAGGGGTGACATTTTTTTTTTGGGGGGGAAAAAAAAAAAAAAAAAAGTGTGTGTGTGTGTGTATCCTAAGGACCTTAAGGTGCCCATTACATGAATTTTCGAGAGAATAAAAACTGACTACACTTTCATGATGGTTCACAATCCCTCTTCTATATGCAATACTTTGGTCTTTGCTTCCATGATCTGGCTGCTTGTCCCCCCCTGCCATTAGCTTCACCACATATAACTCCACAAGCTACTACGTCACATAATTACCATGCGGCTGTCAGAAACTCAAGGGTGGAATCTGTTGATATCCATTTCTTTCCCTACAGCTCAAAGCGCTGGAGCTCTTTATCTCCTCATGTCTATCTTAACAACTAAGGCCTGGCTCTTTTTAAGAGGAGGATCTTCCACTTCTTCTGAAATACTTAAAAAATACCTGTCCTTTCCTTATTTCTTCCTTTTCAAATTTCAATTCAAGTCCTGGCCTTCATCTGGACTTCTGACCAAGGATGGAGCCTAAAAAAAGTAATAAGGGAAGACTACAGATTGCAAAGTTCTCACTACAACTTGGAAACTGATAAAATTTCCTCCATGTTAATTTTGAGGATCAATGTTAATAAAGAAAAATATCTTTCAAGCACTGCCACCGGTATCAGTTCCATTAAACTGACTTATTAAACGTCCTTAATTGCTTTCAGCAGCCAGTTTCAATGCCACCTTTAATAGAGCACTATGAAGATGTACACAAGAATTTCTAAAAAGGTGGATGTGAAGCATGGCTATACTACTTTTTCACTATTTCTGTAGTGCTGTGTGAATCATGCAATTTCACCAGGCCTAGTCAACATCTTTGGTGCAAAAATACAGCCTAATCAGACAGCTGGGAGGTCTTGGAAGAGGTATCAGTAATGTAAACTATACTGTGATGGGAGAGTTCTCATGCTATGGTCTTTAGCCATCAACAAAGAGACCCGTCAAGCCTTGATCACCATAAGGGTAAAAACACATGAGCAATCAAGTTCCATCAGTGGTTGCAGGAAAACATTTTAGAAAAAGGCAAATTTGAGAGACACAATAATATACCATCAGGGTTGGACCTCTGAATTTCCATCCCCTTTAAGTTCTCTAACCACAATCTTATCTGTTTCTCCAACCATAATCTTATCTGTCATTTCCAACTTGGTATGCCCAACCCTATTCCCTCCTTAACTGTTCTAAACGGATATTTATATGAGCCAGCCAACTCCACTACACAGATATTTATGCACCAAGATTCATGTCTCTATTTCAAGGCCATGCGCCAAGCCTGGGTGGTGGCTAAAGCAATAATGTGATAATTTATTCCAACTTTCAGTCTTCCTCTAGCCATGCCAATAACAGCACACTTTCATCAATTTTCTAAGAAGGAAAAAAAGTGGCTTTTAGCTAGTTTTAAAGGACTGCGCAGATGATCCTGAATTACTTGAAGATGATCTGTCTTCAGATAATTTGGGGAAGTGATTTTAAAGACATCAGCTTTTCCAGTACAGAAAGTTAATCAAAATGAGGCAGTAGATGTTTCTAGTGGAGGCAGTGTTATCATTGCCCACCTGAACTTGACAACACTGTCTTACATGCACTGCTGGTAGTTTTAAAGACTTTTTAATGTTACTTTTATGAAAAAATTATATAAGATTCATTGTAATGATAAAACATAATGATAGTAAACTTTTCAGAGCAAGTAAAAATAAACGATAAAAAAATGCACCGTGACAACTCGACACAACACTTTACTCTCACTTTTAGTATGGTGTGCTGAAACATCTAAAACCTACTCGCTATTAGAGTGAAAGAATGGGATGAAATAACTTCTTAAGTAATGTATCCATTATTATGTAAATACATATCAAACTGAAATGGACGTATTACCAGTGTTATGGTTGAAAAGTCACCTATAACAAGCTTTATCATTGGGGATAGTCTCAAAAAAAAAATTCTCACGACAAAGATGTACATCGTTTCCCTGCTATAGTAAGTACTGGAGCCTTAGAGATGTAAGAGGTCCTAGGGAACACCAGAATCCTTTCTTGAAAAGGTGTGTTGACAGACAAACTGATACACTAAACTCATAGGAGGCAAATGTTAATATCAATAAGCACAAAATTTTACAGACTAGTACTAAAAATAAAAAATCAAGCTACAGCTGAATTCTGCTGTGCTACAAAAGGTTGTGTCAGAAATAAACAGTACCAGTCAGTAAGACAACAAATTTCTTGCATTCATAGGTATTGACTGAAGACCACCTCTGATATGTACCAGCTCATTACAATGGCTTCCTCCAGTGCAACAGAAGAGAATGGACACCTCTTTTTCTTTTTTCCCCCAAAATGCTGAGGCATTTGATCAAGCAGACCAGAGAATTTTAAAGGACAAAGTAAAGAAAAAAAATATATATCAAATCTAAGTCTGAGAAATTCTCTCTCTTTACAAGTCATTGTTGCATTCCCATTTTGAATATGTTCAGGTTTGGTCATCCTAACTGAAAAATAATTAAAATTACGTGGTACACAGAAAAGAGCTATCAAGATTATTCCATAATAGAAAAACAAATCTTACCAAAACTGACTAAATCTCTATCTTACAAAAGAGATGGCTATGAGGTGATCTGATATGGACATAGTACTCTAAATCATCAAAAGCTTTGATAATCTTGGTCAAACAAGTTACTTAATAAGAGACTGTCTGATTTCACTCATAGCAATATCTACAACCGTTTGGAAAAGTGTTACCTCTAATGTGGCAAAGCTTAACTCTTTAAAAGAATTTTCAGTACAATGGAATAATTTTATCAATTATAGCACTTGATAGCAGTACCACAGATGTGTACAAGACAATATATTTCTTTCTTCAAATCCAAGACTGACAATATTTGCGCTGCCTTACACAAAAAATTTACAGGTTTTCCCCTTTGAAACATCAGTGTGTTTTTCTACTCTTACTACATTAATCTGTGAGTTTCTAATACCTAAATTCCTATGCATACTGTAATCAAAATCTACTTCAAAGCTATGAGTGCTATGCAAATAGTACTAAATAGCAAAGTATAGACAACACAGCAAGCAGATATGTGATCCTGCCAGCTGATGAATTGAAAGTTGGTACATTCATTCAACATGTGTCCACATTGACTACATTCAGCTTCTAGGTTTCTTCGGTGTGTTCAATAACCATCTTCACTTTCTCACACTAGGCATTTTACTTATTCCCACTGAAGGAAACCAAAAGATGTCAATGTTATTGGTATAGTTTGACTACAATATTCAAAAGTGAGGTAATTCTTGAAGTTTGGTGAGGCTTTTGCAGATTATGTTGAATTCTAGGAGTTTCATCTGGCTTGCACTACACATTTCCCTTGTACATAATACCTATTCAGACTATTTAATTTATTAAGATAAAAATGAAGTTGCAAATCTTGCTCTCCAGTCTAATTCACTTATAATACAAAGAAAAAGTCCATTAACATATGTTTCTTTCAAATCTTGACACTATTTCTGTCATGATCCTACTTTTAGAACTTTACCCAAGCAACATTACTAAGAACAGGAGCCATGCCATTAAGAACCAACAATTCCCACCTGGCACAAGCAACAAAAACCACAATGAGAACAAGTAAGAATACCACACAGCAACAAGCACAAACAACCAACAACTACATTAACAAGAAATTACAGCTAACAACAAACAACAACCACATAAATAACAAAACACCAACAAGAAGCAACTCCTACTAGCAAGTAACTACCACACTATCAAGAAGCAACAATATACTAAAAAAAAAAATCATGATACAACCACACTAAGTACTAACAACTGACACACAAAGCAATAAACACACAAATGACAAGCAACTACAACACTAATATCAAGAAACAATAGCACTAAAATCAAGCGGTTGCAACCACAAATAAGCAACAACCATACTATTAAAAACAACCGTACTATCGAGAAGGGACAACCATAGGAATAGGCAGATCACACTGATATCAAGCTACAACCACAATATTAAGAAACAACCATACTAATAACCACCAACCACAGTAACAAGTACCAACTACACTAATATCAAGCAACAACCACTCTAACAGAAATCAGCAACCAATGTAACAATTAACTACACTAATATCTAGCAACAAACATTCTAATAACAATCACCAACCACAGTAATAAGTAAAAACTACAATAATATCAACCAACAACCACACTAACAATAAACAACCACTGTAATATGTAACAACTGATATCAAGCAACAATGATTACAATCAACAACAGTAATAAGTAATCATTGCACTAATATTAAGCAACAACCACACGAACTTCAATCAAGAAATGCAGTTAAAAGTAACAACTAAGCCAATATCAAGTAACAACCACACTAATACCAATCAACAACCGTAGTAAGATGTAACCACTACATTGCCCAAGCAGGAACAGTACCAACAAGCAACAACCGTACTCATACAAATACAGAATCAGCAACAACCAAACCAAAAACAACCAACAACCACAGTTACAACAGTAATAAGGCATAACCAGACCAATATTAATAACCAACTACACTGAACGAGAATGCCAAACTACCAAGCAACAAGCATAATAATAACAAACAACCTAAACACTAACAAGATGCGACCACCATGACACTAGTCAGCCAAATCATCAAGTAACCAGCCCTCCAACGCCTGATCCTCGTCTCCACAACACCAACCACACTCGCCCACCACCAACAACAGAGGGCAACGAAGTTAAAAGGATGAGGAAGGGGATGATGGAGGAGCGGTGGTGATGGATGTGTGGTGGTGACGGAGGAGGAGCCGTGGTAGTAGTGGTGATCAGGAGCCACACAACCATAACGTCTTGACCGCCACACAACATGCTGGCGCCCACTAGAGCTTCGGCCACATGAGGGTGGCCACACCAGCAGGCCGGGTGTAACACCAGCACAAACACCATGTGTGAGCAGGGAGGGTGGGGGAGTGGGGTGGGGGTGTTCACGGTGTGTCGGGGTGAGCGAGGCAGACCCCGACCCGCCGACCCGTACCCCTCCACACTTCTGCCTCACCTGTGTCAGCTCATCCTCTGCCTGTTGCCTTAAGTTCGGGTCTATCGTGCCCCTGAGTATTTCTATGATCTTCCTGGAGTCCATATTTCAAGTGTTATCCAGGGCAGAGGCGTGTATAAGGCGGGTGATGATGGTAGTGCGCGACCCACGTGACTCTGCCTGGTTATGGCGCGCTCCCGTCTGACACCCCGAAGTCTTGGAACCTCCTACTGCGCCCGAACGCGCCACCATTCCTCCATCAACACTCTTTGTCCTCAAAAAAATATTACTTTATCACACCTGACTGTTGGGTATGTGCTCTTCCTTATTAACCTAAAATCTTTCATTTGTATTATCAGTTAAGCTTCATGAGGAATCCCTTTGTCCGCTTAGAAGTCTGCAAATCATAAGGATTTTCCAGTGATATCTGCAGACGACCATAATTTTTAATCCAGTTTTCGTTTACTGGAACAGATATTTCGGGTGTCATCATCAATTCATCCTCTAACCAAGATTCTTCTGGATCAGCTGACGCAGATGCTGTTCCACTGCACCGACCGGCTTACCCTCTCTCTCTCTCTTTCTCTCTGGCGGGAAAATCAACATGGTATCACGTCAATGGAAATACATTTTACCAGTTCTCATAACTCGGGGAACTTAACACAGCTGATCCGACAGATGAGACAGTTTGTTACCTCTTCATAATTATTACTGGATAAAAGTAGTAAGACGGCACACATCCTTTGATTTGTGCAAGAGAACACTTTTATATTGACCAACTTGGCAGGACAAAACAGGTCCTAATTAAAGTCCATCTCGGGTGAAATAAAGACAAAAAAAAGGTAGAAATTAATCAGAGACCCGCATGTGTCTCTGAAACTGATTCTTAAAGGAAGAACGGCCATATGATATGAGAAAGGTCGAAGAAGGAAGGCTGGCCATTGAGGAGAGAAAGAGGAAAGAGAATTCCAAAGCTTTGCTTTTCAGTGGAAGAAGGTATCTCAACTGCTGATCGTCGAGTCATCGGAAAATAGCAAGGATTATGAATTCATACGTCTTTTATATCTTTGTTTTATCCTTAACACCGTGCTATCTATATGAGGTGCATGACGTATGGAGTGGATGACGTTCAGAGTTCCGGTCTACATGGGTTGTATGAGGTAGACAGTTCCAATCTATATGAGTTGCATGATGTACAGTGTCTCGGACCGAAGGGAGAACCTCAGACCCCCACGAGGGTGAAGAAACATGGAGATTCAAGTTTCAAGAATGCGTCCAAGACAAATTTGTACATGAAACTATGTGAAGCGGCCGGAGGTTGAGGAGGGAATATACCATCTCAGGTGGATTTAGTTTACACACACACACACAATGGTCTTGATGTAGGTATGTACTAGCAATAAGGTACAGGGAGACAGGAAAGCAGAAAAAAATATTTAACGCACAGATGCAAGGAAACAAAGAGACTATTGAAAAGATATGGGAGACAGGAGGCAAGCTGCATTTGTAGAATACAAAAGGACCAGAGATACAAGAGGACCAAAATTATGAGGGACAGAAATGTAAGAGGACCAGAAATACAGTAGGACCAGAGATGCAAGAGGACCAGTAATACAAGAGGGCAAGAAATACAAGAGACCCAAAGATAAAAGACCAAAAATACGAGAGGACAATAAATACAAGGTCAAAAATACAAGAGGGCCAGAAATACAAGAAGATCCAGAAATACAAGAAGGCCAAAAATACGAGAGCCAGAAACACAAGAGAACCAGAAATACAAAAAAACCATAAGTACAAAAAGACAAGAAATATAAGAGGAAGAGAAATATAAAAGGGCCACAGATATAAGAGGATCAGAAACAAAAGGACCTGAGATATATGAGGACTAGAGATACAAGAGGACCTGCAATACAAGACCATAGTACGAGAGAACCTGATACAAGACGGCCAGAAATACAAGAGGATCAGATATCCGAGAAGGCTAGAAAGCAAAGAAGCCCAGAAATACAAAAGGACCTAATATACAAGGGGGGCAGAAATACAACAAGACCTAAACCACCAGAGGATCGGAGATAAAAGAATGCCAGAAATGCAAGGGGATCAGAAACACAACAGGACTAGAGATACAAGATGACCAGCGATGCAAGAGGACCAGAAATATAGAGGGCCAGAAATACAAGAACCAAATATACAAAAGGACAAGAAATAGAAGATGATCAAAATACAAGGGGGCAAGAGATGCGAGAGGACCAGAAATACAAGAGGATCAGAAACATCAGAGGACCGGAAATACAAGAGGGTCAGAAATATAAGAGCTAAAAATACTAGAGGACTACAAATACAAGAGGACCAGAAATATAAGAGGACCAAAAATACAAGAGAAGACAATTACGAGAACCTGAAATACTAAAGCGTCAGAATCACAAGAGAAACAGGAAAACAAGAGGACCAGAAATACAAAAAGGGCCAGAAATAAGAGCAAACCAGAAGTACAAAAAGACAAAAAATACAAGAGGACCAAAAATATATAAAGGTCAAAAGTGCAAGATGACCAGCAATATAAAAGGAGCAGAGATAAAAGAGGACCAGAAATACAGAAGACTGGAAATGCAAGTGAACCAATGATATACAAGAGGGCCAAAAATCAAAGAGGACCAGAAATCCGAGAGGACTAAAAATAATTAGGAATCAAAAATACAAGAGGACCAGAGATACACATGGGCCAGAAATACAAGAGGAATGGAAATACAAGAAGGCCAGAAATACAAGAGGACCAGAATTACAGGAGGAACAGAAAAACAAGAGATTCAGAAACACAAGAGGAACAAAAACATGAGAGGGCCTGAAATAAAATAGGACCAGAAATACAAGAAGGCCAGAAGTAGAAGGGGAGCAGAAATACAAGAGGACCAGATAATCAGAAAGACCAGAAATACAAGATGACCAGAAATTCAAGACAGGAGGAAATATAAGAGAACCAGTAGTACAAGAGAACCAGGCATACAAGAGGACCAGATATATAAAAGGAACCGGATAAAAGAGGGGCAGAAATACAAAAGGACCAGTGATACAGAGGACCAAATATACAAGAGGACCAGAAATACAAGAGGGCCAGATATACAAGAGCCTCCTGCCTTTCCTTCAGTCAGAGTATCGTCTTGGTATGCATGGCAACAACAGACAACATGTAAGTACTTTTTTATTACCCCATTTTAAAAACAATTCCCCACCATCATGATGTAAAAACTTTCTCCTATAACTGTGACCCACTGTTTCTGGTTACAAGATTTTTCTGAACTTAAAACACTGTACCTATAATGATGACGTCATTTTTCTTTTTTTTTGAAAAACCCGAAAACTTTATCAAGGAACTAACTCTACCTTCTGTAGTAAGTACGGTTCAGTTCCTAAGTTTTCTTGTTTGACATATTTTTTTGGCTCAGAAGTTAATGTTGCAGGCAGCCCTCACCCTAACTTGGTCAGTTGATAATGTACAGACCATTATTTGTTCCTTTCACTGAAGATGTGGTCTTGCTGACCAAATATAGTGAATCAATTCTCAAGATGTGGTCTTACTGGCCAGGTATAGTGGATCAGTGCTCAAGATGTGTTCTTATTAGCTAGATATAGAGGATATCCACAACACGGTTTGCCACTAGCCTCCATACTTTACTGTCACAATCCATCTCTGCATTCACTTGCTAGTTTGCTTTCAGCTCTCTTACCACTCCATCCAAATATATATTAAAAAGCCACGGTGACATCGCACAGCCCTGCTTCACACCCACATGTATACTGAACTTTCGCTCAACTCTCCATCCACTCTTGCACATGCATTTGCTACTCAATAGAAAGATTTCACACCATCCAAAAATTGTCCTCCTACCCCAGATATCCTCATCACATCCTATGAAGCATTCCACTTGACTCTGTCATACATTTTCTCCAGATTTATAAAAGCTGCATGCTTTTTACTTTTCATTAAATACTTTTTCACGGTCATCTTCACCAGAAAAATCTGATCCACACATCTAACCTACCCAAAAAAAAAAGAAAACATTCTCCTTGCTTATTCTGCATTCAGTCACTTCCATCACCCTATAAATCAACACTTTTGCATACAGTTTTCCTGGTACATTTAAGACTTATTCCCCAGTGATTGCTACATACTTCCTTAGTACCTTTTCCTTTGAATAAAGGAACAATAATAGCTCTTATGCACTCCTCAGGCACAACCTTGTTTCCATGCTAGATTACACATCAATTTTTTTTTTCTTTATGTTGAAGGCTCCAGTCACGGACAAAAGTCCACATCAATGCCGGGCCCTAATTGAAATATAGAGAGAATTGAG
>JAYMFT010254827.1:0-10853 GCA_038088735.1 Panulirus argus
TTACTCTCAGCTTTCTCCTTTCACACACTTTTCCAAACTCAGTCACCAACTTCTGCAGTTTCTCACTCAAATCAGCCACCAGTGGTATATCATTGGTGAACAACTGACTCACTTCCCAGGCCCTCTCATCCCCAACAGACTGCATACTTGCCCCTCTCTCCATAACTCTTGCATTTACCTCCCTAACCACCCCATCCATAAATAAATTAAACAACCATGGGGACATCACACACCCCTGCCGCATACAAACCTTCACTGGGAACCAATCACTCTCCTCTTTTCCTATTCGTACACATGCCTTACACGCTCGATAAAAACTTATCACTGCTTTTAGCAGCTTATCTTCCAGACCATATATTCTTAAACCTTCCACAATACACCTCTATCAACCCTATCATATGCCTTCTACAGATTCATAAATGCCACATACAAATCCCTCTGTTTTTCAGACTATTTCCCACATAAATTCTTCAAAGTAGACATCTGATCCACACATCCTCTTCCACTTCTAAAACCACACAGCTCCTTCCAAATCTGATGCTCTTTACATGCCTTCACCCTCTTAATCAATACCCTCCCATATAGTTTTCCATGAATACTCAGCAAACTTATACCTCTGCAGTTTGAACACTCACTTTTATCCCCTTTGCCTTTGTACAATGGCAGTATACATGCATTATGCTAATCCTCAGGCACTTCACCATGATCCATACATACAGTGAATATTCTTATCAACCAATCAACAACACAGTCACCCCCTTTCTTAAAAAATTCAACTGCAATACCACCCAATCCCGCCCCCTTGCCGGATTTCATCTTCCGCAAGACTTTCACCACTTCCCCTCTCCCTAATTTTTCTCACTTAGCACACCAGCCCGACCAATACACCTTACATTTGCCACCCTAACAACAAAAGCATTCTACAATCCTTCAAAATACTCATTCTATCTCTTCCTCATTCCATCACTAACAGTTATCACTTCCCCCCTTGCCTCTTTCACCGATTTTCCCATTTCTTCTCTTGTCTTATGCACATTATTTACCTTCCTCCAAAACATCTTTTATTCTCCTAAAGTTTGACGATCTTACCTCACCCTAACTCTCATTTGCCCTCTTTTTCAACCTTTGCACCTTCCTCTTGACCTCCTGCCGCTTTCTCTTAAACATCTCCCACACACATTTGCACTCCTTCCTTGTAAGTATTATCCAAACAACTCTCTTTTCTCTTTCACTGACAACTTTACTTCTTCATCCCACCACTCACAACCCTTCCTAATTTGCCCACGTCCCACCTTTTTCATGCCACACGTATCTCTTGCACATGCCATCACTGCTTCCCTAAACACATTCCATTCCTCACCAACTCTCCTCACTTCATTTGCTCTCACTGTTTGCCATTCTACACTCAATCTCTCCTTGTATTTCTTCACACAGGTCTCCTTTCGAAGCTCACTTACTCTCGCCACTCTCTTCTCCTCGACATTCTCTCTTCTTTTTGGAAAACCTCTTCAAGTCTTCACCCTCGGCTCTACAAGATAGTAATCAGATATCTTACCAGCTGCCCCTCTCGGAACATTTACATCCAGAAGTTTCTCTTTAACACGTCTATCAATTAATATGTAATCTAACAATGCCCACTGACCATCTCTCCTACTCACATGCGTATACATTTGAATATCTCTCTTTTTAAACCAGGTATTCCCAATCACTAGTCATTTTTCAGGACACAAATACATGAGCTCTTCACCATTTCCATTCACAACACTGAATACCTCATGTGCTCCAATTATACCCTCAATTGCCATATTACTCACCTTCGCATTCAAATCACCCGTCATCAATATCCGGTCTCGTACAACAAAACTGATGACACACTCACTCAGCTGTTTCCATAACACTTGCCTCTCAAGATCTTTCTTCTTATGACCAGGTGCATAAGCACCTATAATCACCCGTCTCTCACCATGCACTTTCAATTTTACCCACATCAATCTGGAATTTACTTCCTTACACTCTATCACACACTCCCACAACTCCCGCTTCAGGAGCAGTGCTACTCCTTCTTTAGCTCTTGTCCTCTCATCAATCCCTGACTTCACTCCCAAGACGTTTCCAAACCATTCTTCTCCTCTACCCTTGAGCTTCGTTTCACCTACACATGAATTTCGACCCAATCTCTCCATTACCACATTACAAACTAACCTTAAACAACGTATCGAAGATGGCTTCAACCAACGACAACCCCCTTCTGCACAGTATTAGTAGCCAAAGACATCAGAAAATCATTTAACACTGTTTCCCGACACACCCTTGAGACTTGATACTGCCCTCCACAAACAACAACAATTTTTGCTTGGCTAACTTCATAGATATCCGCCAAGACAGAGTCACTCACAATCTAATGCTTCATCCCTAAAATCCTCAAGCTTTGCAATGGAATCCCCCCAAGGAACTATTCTTTTTCCAACCCTCTTAAATCTCTTCCCTCATGAACTCCCACAATCTCCTGCAGACCAGGTATGAAGTTCTTCTCATATCCAGAACACCTTACATTTATATCACATCACCCTAATACCTTAAGCAAGAACATGCATGCAACACTAAATTGCACGATTGTAAAAAAATGGCTCACCCAGAAGAAAATGACTGCATATCTACAAAAGTTTGCAGTCATCCTTTTGACTTTAGACTGACACGAATCCAACCTTCACCTTCCTCTCACCTTAAATTGTTAATTGCTTCTACTCAACAAAGCAATAGTTATCTTGATCATCACATAAGACACACACATAACATTCATTTCTCAAGACAAAAGCATCAATACAAAAGTAACAGACAAAATAAATGAACGTAGAGCATCAGCTGATAACAGATTTGGGCAAGGAAATCCCTTAATATCCCCAATAAACAATATATCTGGTCCACTCCTAACTGCGCTTCACCCACTTGTTCAACAACCCTATCAACAGCAAACCACACAAAACAGAGGTCTTAGAACAATTTCTGGCTAACTAGCGACCACAAACATCTACCGTAACATAAAAAGAAAAAATTCTCCGATTACAATCCCACCTCGATATGCTCCGCACTCGGTTCTTTGAAAAAGCATTAGATCCTACGCATTTAAACCATTGCATAGCTAACCACTTGTCACACAAGAACAGCAAACGCTTACCCTTGCTTTACACTTCGGCAAACAATACACATACATACCCTTGCCCTAACAAACGTAACAATAAAACATACACCCACACAAATGACCGGAAAAGAAGTAAACATCCGACCTACCAACTCAGCCTTGAACACAACCCCACCAGCCATATACCCATCTGAAACCACACTTCCCAGACAAATAGGAGTTACAATTTCTCATCTACTCTCTCGACACCTTCCACCCCTATAATGCCACAAACACCGTTTCAATATATCTCAAGACTCCTCATGTAGTGAAGACACTAAACACTTACTGCTCAATCGCCCCTAACTCTGCTCAAATAGACGCATACATAGCATTATTATAATCTAATGACCTGTGGTCCCGTGAAGTGGATGCGACCAGCTTCCTGAGCGATGCAGGGGCCTCGTAGAAGGAAGGAACATCCGAAGGGTGTGCATATATATATATATATATATATATATATAAGCTAGATATTCAGAGAAAAGATTTTTGGATGTGGAAAGGGGTAATCTGGAAAGCGGATATCAAAGGGTTCTGTAGTCCGTAACAATGCTGTTAAATTCAGGCATTCACCTTAGGAAAAAAAAAAAAGAAGATTATCTATATCTTCAGGTCCACTGGTGCGAGAAGTGAGGTAACTACGCAAAAAAAGGAAAGAAAATGATCGTCGTAAATCCACACACACGCACATATACTCGGTAGCATACTACTATTACGACTTTCAGTCTGAAGTTAGAAAATTTTAGGCCTATTACTGCTGCAATCTAACGGGAGAATAGCCCTTAACGCTTCACACCCTCACACTCTTTTTTGCCTCATCACACATATATCCTCGCCAGCGGAACGTTTGTCTACGATACGACACTGATGTGGAATATTTGCAGTTTTATGGCTGAGGACAAACACAATCTTGTACCACATATACTTTTTTTCTGTGACATCCTTTGTAACCATCTCCAAACGCCAGATCAGTCTCAACGGACATTGTCTTACAACTCATTTAAACAGAATCGATCAAGTTCAGTCGTATTACTCGGGACTGGGGCGCTATGCCCGTACACGGAGTTCGATTCTTTATTGGAAGTCTTTATACTAGACGTGGGAGATCGTGCATTAAATTCCCTCGCAGTAAATTATCTTTCAAATTGATCAGACGCATACATAGCATCATTACAGTCTCATGACCTGAGGTCCCGTGCAGTGAATACAACCAGCTTCCTGAGCGATGCAGGGGCCTCTTAGAAGGAAGGAACACCCTAAATGACCTTGCCTAAGGTAGCGTACCACCCTAACATTTCCTTCACACATGCAGCAACAGAACACAACGGGACACCTCAAAATTGAAATATGTTGACAAGAGTGACTCCATAGATCTGACCTGGTGCAATCTCCTATCTAAATCTTGGTGTTAAGTTACACTCACCGGAAAGAAAAGACAAAAAACTATTGACAAGCCGGTGTCATCGATCAATTTCTTAACCTAAAAGGTTAGGAAATAATGAAAAGAAATAATATGGCTGACCTTCATTCCCCAAAGCAAAAGGAAAGTAAAATATACGAAAGTAAATATATGAGGTGTTGACGTGTTGTTCAGACGAAGCACTTCTGAACCATACCTAAAGCTGAACTTACAAAAGAACTGGTGGACGAAACGAGATGATGAAAGTTACAGATTTATTATGTACAGAAGAAGGTAGGCACAACGAAGATACTATGCTTGGCACCCCGATGTGCATATAAGACTGCTGCTCAGAGAATCCGGATGCCCGGGTAATAGTTCTTATGGTGTGCCTGTAATGCAAGGTGAGGTAGATATATTACTGGATGCAACAGAATCATCAGATATGATAAGAGGCCAAGCAATTGCAAGGAGAAAAGACAAACTTGCTGCAAATCTTCATCTAAAGGGCACGCAAGGATCTTCTTTTTTTTTTTGTCACTATCGAGAGGTGCAGTAACTAACAAGCTTCGCACCGTCCACTAAGCATCGACTGCCACCGTAAAGGAACCACACTACTTCCGACACCAGAAGAAGCCAAAGATTCGCTAAAGTACCGATAAAACCCTTAAGTTCTTTAAATTCACGTCCGCGTCCTCAAATCAAAATTTCCCGTGTTCACTCATTTCCTATTCCACATCAGATGACCAAGCATGTCAGTGCCGGTACGGTACCACCAGTCATAGCTGCCCCTCCCACATTTCTCTCCCTGGCAACTTCTAACCCCATCCTGATAAAGATTATGACCCATCTACTCCTCCTTATCCCCACCATCCTTTTGTGAGACTTCCCTTTCCGCTTCCCTCCCCAACTACCTACTGCATCCTCCTAAATTCCCCGGTCAAAATCCTTCCAAACCACTTTTGGAAAACGAGACTAATCATATAAACAATTATATCTCTATTACAGGAAAGCTTTCCCTAAATAGACTGAGAGAGGAAAACAGAAAAAAGAAATCAGGACTTCGAGTGATATTCAGAAATTTCTCTCAGGTCCCCCACTTCAAATAAACAGTAGCATCAAGCAAACTAATCCTTAGCACACACACACAAAACAAAACCGTCAGTCTGTTCAAGCAATAAATCCCCCAACATATATAAAGACTTGTCTTTAAGTGTCTTTAAGACGGAGTCGTCCCAGAGATAAACAGATTGGTATTATGAACAGGAAATTTGACTGGGGAGGAAATATTTGAAATTCCTCTACAGAATGAAAACCAGTATCACAAGATAACATCTCTTCCTATTCTCATTATTTCTTAGAACTCATTCCCTCTGAAAACTATCCCAAAAGTCAAGGGCAGACATCACAATTGCGACAACTTCAAATACCTTTTCAGTTTCCGTATTTCTTCACACGGCTACATCTTGCGAATGATCAACAGGAATCTGAGTGTGAAAGAATAACAGATCGGCACTGTGCCTAATCTATCGCCAGAACAACACATTCTGAAAACTGCGAAAGAAACAAATCTTCTGGCATATGTAAAAAACTACATTCAATTGTACAGACAAGGACGTGTTCGGAAACAGGCAAACGATCGGATTGCATACATAATTCCTTGCTACATCATAGCAGGTCATCCTGCAACTTACATCATCTCAGTTTCATTGCACCTCTTGAACCTTAAGACCTCAGCAATACTAGAATACATGTGATCAGGACCATTCAGGCCTTTACATCCCTCATAACCTATATATCAAGAAGGACGTCCCTGCACATCAGCGGAATACTTAATCAAAATCGCGAAGGAGGAATAAGATTCTACTCTTCGGGAATTTTACCATTTACTTAAAAGACTAAGAGGCATTAGCATCTCCCTTTCAAGCACTTGAGAAATAATTCTAGAATTGTTTTGGATCCAAAGAAGGTAAGGGAAAAAGATAAAATATTAGAAACGCTTTAACCGCTTTTATAAACTTTGTACATGACATAACAAAGCATGCCTCGCCAGGTATCTGTAACTTTGCAATATGTTGAGGGCAGAACTTCACCAATTCAAGGACACGTCTTTGACCCTTCCGGTACGGCAAAGTGAGAAAAGAATAGAGTCACAGTATGAGACCTGATATCATGGATTGAAACTAACCCCACCAAAATTTTTTGGGCTCTTGCACAATACTAAAAAGGTGGAAGCTCTAGTCCTCCATTAAAACTCCTTTAGCAATACATAGAGAAGCATTACGCAAGACTGGTATTATTAGTGGCATTCTCGTTGGACTATGAATGAGCCAGAGATGCAAGCATAACAACCACGATGCACTTGGTTGCTTGTACAAGTACCCCTTGCCCTCGCAAGCGAGTGGTTAAAAAGAAGCATTGCTTTGGAATATTAACACGGGGTGGTACAGTTTCACTACGGGTGAAAACCCCTCATCAGTAATCCGACCTTCCTCATCCAAATATTTAATGATAATCTTGATGACCGGGAGATGGAGCATTTGCTGTTTCACCAAGAGACGTTTACTACATCACTACGAGATCCAGACTCACAATATAATTGCTTTTCTGAAAAATCAGTAAACCATAACTAGACGTCTTAGTCAAAGCATAAGAAAAACACCTTTTGCACCCCATATATTTTCAAAGGCGATACAAGGTTAAGGTTTATTACGCTCTCAGGATGAAATCACCATACGTCTGGTCGCTGAGACTAATGTTTTTACCAGTGAGCACACCAGTATCCCACCTCAGTGTACCTCAGCCTATTTTTAGGGAAGGATGTTCTTTCTTTACTCCTCCTGGTTGCCACATCATATTGGGAATTTCAACTTCTGAACGCTGTATTTCTTCAACCTGACCTTCTAGAAGGTTGTCCCTTACCTTTCTAAGGAGGAGAAAACCAGATTTCTCGCCTGGAAACAAGAAAATGTGGATATACGTGAGATTTCTAGGCGCACTGGGCGCCAGAGCTCGTGGCCTCCTAACAACTTCATCCCACCAAAACCTATTACTGGACGCACGAGGAAGATTTCTAGATCTACAGTTAACCTCCTAAGAAGAGAAGTATCGAAGTAACCCTTATTTCAGCCGCCGAACACAAGAAAAGCCAACTAAAATTTCAAGGCAGAGTCTCTCAAAGAACCCTTCAACGTCGCCAGCAAAAGGACCTTCACATTTCCTTCCGTAAGCCAACAGCTAAACCCCTGCTTACGAAGGAAATGAAATGCAAACTATCTGCATTTGCAAAGAAATGCCAGGACTGGAGTGAGCAACAGTGGGATGAGGCAGGGGAGGGTGAGGAGGCCGAAGGGTGTCAGCCGGTTTGACAATGAAGACGGTGAAACACCCTGAAAGTGTGATGATCTGCGGCGGATTTAGTAGTGCAATGGGTAGGGGAGGGCTGTACTTCTTACCTAAAAATACTACAATGCCTAGAGAGCAGTACACTTTTAGGTGCTAGAAGACCATCTGCTTCTTTTTTGCGGGGCTCACAGGTGCGATCACTCTATGCAGGGTTGTGCTTTCTGCCACAAGGCTAGCAAGGCGATGAACTGGCTTTCAGAGAGAAATATCTCACTACTGGAGTGGTAACTCCCTAGACCTCAACCCAATCGAGAACTGCTGGAACCAAATAAAAGTCAAGCTTGCTTCCTGCAACACCTCATCAGTGCCTCGCCTCCTTCAGGTCAAGACCCTATGGACCCAACACATGAACCTATAACACTTCAGGAACCTTGCCAGCTCCATGCCTAGACGTCTGGAGATGGTAATCGATGCCAAAAGAGACATGACAAAGTACTAAAATGTGAGTGTGACTTTTCTTTTAATATATTTCTGTGTTACTGGGGTAGGGGGACAAGGGCAAGTTTTAATAGCGTTGGGCAAATTTTCTAAGGACACGGTAATGAACACCCTTTCGCTTCACTCTCTTCCCTGACGCCTTTGCTAATTTCATCTCTCTATATCGTCCATGTCTTTATGCACCAGCAGAGAGAGAGAGAGAGAGAGAGTTCCATTTGTTCAATGACCATACTTTACGAGCTGTTCCCCCCCCCCTTAAACGGCAGCTTGTTGAACTGCTGTCATTTACTTATGACTCTGAACACATTCCAGCTTTCTTTACTGAGATTATGCTCCATGATATACACATCACAAAGCGCTGCAAACTCAGTTTTACCGACCCACACTTTAAGGAAAATCATCATTGCTTAAACTTTCCTTCATTACAGTTCCAGAGGACAATCTTCTTGGCTTCCTTATCGAAACATGCATCCCCAAGTACCCCCCTCCCTTGCTGGTGTAACTAAGATGATCAACAACCCAGGAATTCTGAGGTAAACCACGACTCATTTTCTTTTTATAGCGACAACCATGGCATGGGCATAACATACTTTAGCCATGGATATCTTGGAAAAAATGAAAAAGAAAATTCTTTTGAGAAAAGAAAATGAAGAAATCCATCCTATGCTTTCGGGTTTACGCAGGCCTGACTCTTAAAGGGAGAAAGGTTAGAAGATGAATGGAAGAACGAGAAAACAGACCTCCAGGTCACTGTTGGAGGAATGAAGCGGGTGTCATAATGGTCAATCCTATATTATACTAACTACAGTATACCGTACTATACTATACCATTACAGTCCTCTTTTACGTCTATTTCAACACGTTCTTGCTAGATTTCATGTTCTATTTGGTTGCTCTATCCTCACGTTAATGGAAGAGCTATTAACTGTCCATGTCATCAGTTTTATATAAAAACTTATAGGCTGTGATCAGGTCACCCCCTAACTCTTCTCTCCCATAAGGTAGTTTTCCCCTATAACTCAGCTCTCTTAATTCTAGTACTGTCTTTGTTTACCTTCTCTGGACCATCTCTATTAGCTCTCTGTGCTTCAGTATTTTCTGTGACCGAACTTAAGAAGCGTATTGTCGATTTGGCCTATGTATGATGTGACCAACTTGATGAATATTTGCTTATCCGTATACCTGAGAGTTAATATGATATTTGACGACAGACACTTTGTCTCCACTATGGCATCCTGGCGAAAGGTTAGGGACGACGTCTACTCATAAGTCCTTCTCAAATACAGAATTCTGAATATCCTGCTAAATAGCAATTATACTGTGTGTGTAGAGACGAATCTATTCAGAATATAAGAATAATTATTTCTTAGGCTGTACGAACACACAACGCATTACTGAACCCCTCTCATCAGTCAAACATATTACAATTACATTTCAATAAAAATTCCCATTTTCAAGTATAGCCACTAATCCACAGCTTCGAATAAGATGATATCTAACTGCGTTCAGAGGGAACACAAGATACTGAACAATACCCAGATTCCTCCCCTCAAATATTCAACATGCACATGAAAAAAAAAAAATCAAGTAATATATCAAAGGTAGATTGAACCTGAAAAGCCAGACTTTACACTCGTTCAGGAAATGTGTTACCTGCAGCTCGCTGACTTATCCTGAACATTTCAAAGCTGTGGTCATTCATAGATGTGAATACCATCCTTTTCTTATACACATATATAAGATTTTACAAACTTATCAATTCTAATCACATATACATGTTCAGGTAAACATATTTTTGAACATTCAAAAGTAAACCACAATGTGCGATCAGATACAAACATATCAAATTTACCTTTATTCGCGCAAGCCATCCATCTCAAGTCGCGGATCTTGTTCTCTTCTCGGCCAATGAGGTACGTGAACATGCGGACCTGCAGGTGGGGCCAGTTGTACTTGGCGAAGATCTTCTCGAGGTTGTAGGGCGCGCCGTCCGTCACCAGCATGATGGCCTGGTTACACTGGGACCCCTGACCGCTCTTGTTATACTTTGAGTTTTTCTGTTGGCAGGCGGTGTTATTATTTAGTGGTCAACCCACATACTTGCCAGCTCACCCACATGTGCAAGGACGTCTTTTTTTTTTTTTTTTTGGTGTTTGTGTGTGAGTGAAGGGAGATTGATACTCAAGATAATGCTAACTTTACTTTGGTGCAGAAGGCAAGTTGCAAGGAAAAAAAAAAGATTCATAACGTCTTTTGGGGCCACATGCATCATAAATGTTTCTGTGCAAGTAACATGCTGCTTGACAGGTAACTTTTATACATACAAAGACATTGCATGCTTCATTCACTGAAAAAAGATGTTTTGTAAAGATACTACATTTTCCGTTAGTTTACATACAATTAATCAACCTTTCGTTCTCCTATACATGCATA
>JAYMFT010254838.1:0-10853 GCA_038088735.1 Panulirus argus
ATATATATATATATATATATATATATATATATATATATATATATATATATATATATATATATATTTTATAATTAAATGCCTTGAGCACAGTGGTTCGGCCATTGAGCATGACGGCTTGGCCTCTGACCTGACAAGGCCTTACG
Organism: Panulirus argus; assembly: GCA_038088735.1. Classification (NCBI taxonomy): domain Eukaryota; kingdom Metazoa; phylum Arthropoda; class Malacostraca; order Decapoda; family Palinuridae; genus Panulirus; species Panulirus argus. Next base: position 144 of record JAYMFT010254838.1, read on the forward strand.
AGTGAGGTACAGACGTGCTCAGAGGGACGTGCCAACGAGCCCAAGAGGTTAATGCTGTGAAGGCGTCTGTTTAAAGTGTTACCAGAACGGGTTCAACCGCTAGCAAGCAACCTTTGGGCTGGCCAGCCAGCCAGCCACGAGGCACGAAGAGGAAGAGAGTTACATAGCCAACCCAAGCCTTAGACGCGTGTGTCATTAGAGGTTGGACATGGTTTCGTTTACACATGACTACCTCTTTGACAGGTTTTCTGTTATGTACAATTACTTCCCTGGCTTCCCTGTTTGTCTAGACTGACGGTTTCTCCTCATTAACTCTGTGACAGGTTTCTGTCGTACATTTACTTCCCTGACTTTTCTGTCAGTCTACTCTGACGAATACTCCTTGTTATATCTCTTATCCCATACCTCTTATTCCCTAGTTCATCGCACTTGCTCTCTTCTCTCACCATCCGTTTTTGTCTTAGATTTATTTTCGTACCCCTACGATTCTTTAAACAAGCAAGAAGCTATTTCTATTTCTGACCTTTCTTCAACACTCTCCAAAGTCTTATGTAATCCACAATCACTAATTCTTAAAGGCTGTACACACTCCCTTGGGGTACTCCTTAGGCTAGTACAATTACCCTCTCAAAGCTTCTTAAATCTGAGAAGTAATTACGAATTATATCAGGATACCTGTCTAGATTATAATGCAACGTGTCAGATGTGAAGAGATATCATGACAACTTATCATGAAGAAATAGATTCAAAGGTCTGAATCCTATGATGGGGTCAGTTTGTGTTCCTGATCACATTTTCCTACCTCCTCTGGTTCCTCTCACATACCTGTCGCTCCTGCTGAAGTAATTCCTCGGCAGATACAGCCTTCAAGCCCACAACAGCCCTTGGCTCAATGGGTACGACTCGAGATCAGATTATAAAGACAGTCAGGCGACCCACTAGAGTTGCTTACGAAGAATTTTCAGCCACTGAGAAATACAGGCATTCAAGATTATATGAAAATGATTACTGCATATGTACAATTAAAGAAGAATATGTTGTTACTCTCAGTTGTCAGGGGGTTGATTACCATGCATCCCTGCACTTCAATGCGCCAGAGTGGCAGACTTACATAAAGTTATAGTTCCCAAGTATTCAAGGAATGTTTTCCTGTCATCTGGCGTTATCTATATTAAGGCGTACACTCCATATTCTGGTAGACATGTCAGGATGGGGTCAGGAGAGTGGAAAAACAGCGATGAACGAAAGAAACGTTGGCTCAAAATCTGTTGATAATACCAGAGTGTTGGAGGTACTGAGTCTTATGCTATATCATATACGTGAGTTCCCCTGTTTGTCAGTAGAATTACTACTATCGTTCTTGCCTGTGGTACTGAAGCTTTATAGAATCACTCGCCTCTCATGCAAGAGGGGGGGGGGTAGAGAGGGAGGGAGGAACAGCAGTACAAGATAAGGGCTTAGGTACATACCAGGCGCACATACCAGACGAACCTGTGCACCAAGCAGGGTAACGCTAGTCAGAGAGGCAACGAGGAGGTACAAGACGAACCTGTGTGTACTGAGGGGGTAACCACAGTGAGAGGGGGAGGGGGAGGAACAAGGAGATTACAAGACCAAGTTGTGTACTAGTCGAGGGGGAGGGGGAGGGAAGAAGAAGGGGGAGGAGTGACCCTCGTGGGAGGCAACAAGCAAGGTTCAGGGGGTTGGGGTGGAGGAGGGGAGGAGGCAAGCGTGTGCAGCCAGCGGTAGGTTAAGATGGCGAGGACCTCAGCACCTGCCACACTATCACCCACCCGACCCGTCCTGTGGCCCCGGATGTGCCCCTCGCCACCCACGCCTGACTTTCCTCCCCCCTCCCCCCCTTTCCGTGGCATCAGGCAAGAGGGGTGGGAAGGGGTTGGTTAGTTTTCAGTTTTGAAAATTTATTTGTTTAAGTATACAATGGACCGTCAATGTATATATGGATTAATGAATTTTTAAAAATGAAAACTCACTCGCTCCCGCCTCCTCTCGCCTGCCTCCACGCCCATCACAGACTGCACGCCCATCGCAACCTGCACGTCCAACATAACCAGGACGCCTACTGCAGCCTGCACTCCCTCAGGAGCTTGCACGCCCCACCATAGCCTAGACTGCACGCCACCATCACCATCGGGCCTAGTTAAAACCATTTCTAAAACTGGTAGCGTAGTTCTCCCGTGAACACTTTCCTATAAACATTTTCCCCCGATACTCCACGGTGTCTATTGTATTTTTTTCTTCCCTGTCCGTAGTTTGAGCCGGAGGGAGAGGTGGGTGACAAGGTCCCTACAGCTTTATAATCCTGTTTCCTACCAAAGTTTAGATTACAACTGAAGATAACCTCGTCTTGGACCATCAGGCCTCCTCTTATGTGTCCTTCCCATGTACTCCTATGTACTGCAAGTACGCCACAGATGACATAGGCATACCCAACCTCCAACACAGCCTACATCTGTACCCGCGTTCCATACTTTGCAATCCCACGCCACAACGGACACCATAGCGTTTATCAGTACACAACACCCCCAACACGTACAAATGAGCGTACCCCACGTACAACGCAGAGTCTACGCGTGTGCAACACATACTACATAGTCTACACCTCGAACGTACATCACAGTCTACATGCCAGTTACCCTCAGATGGTATATACGAACCATCCCTAGATAAGCGTATGGCCTAACGAAATCCAAAATCTACATCGGAACAGGTAGGCTGGGGTGTGTACTGTACATGTATATACCCATAAGAGTTAAGACGTGGTAATTGTATACATATACAAGATTAAGAGACGAGGCTTCACGAGTGCAAAACTCTCTCTCTCTCTCTCTCTCTCCCTATAGCACGCAAGTAGTGACAACAAGAGGATATGATTTTCAGTGGGGGGATGGGGATGCTGCCCCTCCTCCAGGAGGTGGAGGTACACAGGGCCCGGGCAAGGGGCAGACAGGGGGGCTGAAGTCTTAACGTTGCCACGCCGGCCAAAAACCTGTTGGAGGCGGATGTTCCTCAGGCTTGACCCACCACACACGTAACTAACGCATTTACGACAAAGGTCCCATCCGGCAAGGAGACGGTGCCCGCCACGCCTGCCCGCCAGCGTAACACTAGACCGACCATTCGCGTAACGCGTAACTAAAGAAGAGGGTCGGATCCGGCAATGACATGTGCCCAAGCCTGGCCACTTGCAACGCTAGACCCAACATCACTGAACGTCATCTGTTATTACAAAGGCTGCACTCAACAAAGATAATAACGCTCTAGTCTACCCACGTAACACCGTTACAGACGCAGGACCCAACGTGACCGTCAGGTGTTACTGCAGAGGTCACATGAGACCGGGATAGCGCTCTAAGTCCACCCACGTAACGCCAGACCCGCCATGTACGTACGTCAGGTGATACTACAGAGGTCGCACGCACAGCAAGGACAATGCCCCTCCCCCCAAAGCCTCCCCATGTAAGGCCCGGCCTGGTCCACCACTCTCCTCCTCCTGGAAGTCACCGGAGCTACGTATAATCCAACCACTGGTGTTACGTAACCGACAGCTCTGCTTGCTTGAGCCACATGTAATGGGGAGGGGTCACAAGCACAGTGGGACTGTGTGTGTGGTCTTAGGATTATCATTATCGCCTGAGGGAAGTATTAGAAGACTTTCCGGTTTGACTTTTCCGTTTGTGATTTATAACGTGATGTCGGCGGGCCTTAACTACCCTGGCAGTTGATGGGGCCTAAAGCCCAAAATAAACCAAAGAGCCAAACACCATCCAGCTACATAGTAATCTAACCCTCTGAGCTGCATGTCTGACATCAGGTATGTGAGCTCTGTGGACAAACTTTTTACTTGAAGGGAGGTCGTCCAAGATGTACCCTGATAGTGTAAACGAAAATACTCTCCGTTGCGACTATTGCTCATTCGTTTAAGTCCTAGATCGCGACAGGCGGACGGACGGACGGACCCTAGGGTGTGACGGCCTGGTCTTTGACTTCGACACTTGAGGACCATCAATTTCCAAAAGGGTCGTACCTCAGTGCTCGTGGAACGTGCCGCCGTGCTAGAAGGTTGTACAGCCGTGCTAAGGGATTTTAAAAATTATTTAGTTTAAGTTTTCACCTAAAAAACGTACGAGAAAATCAACATAATAAAAACCTATTCTTCACGAAAATACTGTATGATTATACAGGTGGATCACACCATGAAATGGTCATTGAGTTGGGTTAACAGAGATGGCAAACAAAGAGTGAGGAAGGAGAGTCGAAAAGGGGAAGGCGAGGGAGTAGTCTGGAGATCCCACCACGACACCACCACATACCAATCGCAGGCTTCGATGTATCAAGGGTTACATCACAACATTCCGCAAAGACTCTCAGAGAGCATGACCAGACGATAGTAAGATAGGGAAGAAAATCACCGGTGGATCTTGCCTCACGAAGGCCATGCGGATAATGAGACAGAAGACTGTGAGAATCAAGATAATGAACAAATTAGAAGCTGGAAAGAGATTCAGAGACTTAAGACACAGCAGATGACTATACTAAAGGACGATAGTTTGTAAGATTTTGAAAATTCGTCCTTTTCTGGGGCAGGCTGAACCAGTAAATGTTACCCAGGTTTGTTTTTTTTTTTTAAGCTATAAACTATCATAGAAGAAAAAATAAGGGAGTGAATTCAGATTCGAACTCCTTCAAAACACAAAGAGGGATGTCAATCCGGCTCATATGCCATTCATGACGTCTAAAGGAAGAAGTGATGGGTCAAGCTGATGCACATCATTCGATGGGTTTGTTCTTCCAGCTGACAAGGGTCAGGCATGAGGTTGTGGAAAGCAGCTGCGGAGGGTTGAAGTGGTGCCCGGAACCATCTTAAGTACGTATAGTCTCCGTGTTATACGTTGTAGACAACAACCGCCCAGGGAAGCACTACCCTCCTAACTTTATATAGTGTTGACGTGACTCCCGGTGTCATCTTATACCTTCCTTGTCCGTAAGTTGTAAGACAGCAGCCTCAGAGGGATGAACCACCGTTCTGACTTAATGTCAGGAAGCATCTTACACCCTCCGTGTTAGGAGGTTGTAGATAATAGTCGCCCAGGGACGTAGCACACCGTCCTGACTTAGGAGTGATGAAGCGGTACCCAGAATCATCTTTACGCTCTCCGTGTCAGGACTGCTGGCCATCTGTGACCGTTAAGACTAGGCTTCCCGCTTCGCCTAGTCTTTAAATAACACCCGACATGCACCGAGCACTTATACTCCTTATTTTCGCACCCAATCTTCGCACTCTGATTTTCTTACCATCATTTTTCTTATTTACGTTCAGACATTTTCTGGCTTACTCCACGTCATGTCCCCTTTTCAAAAAGCAAGTTTCCCATCTCAAAAAAAAAATCTTAGATACACTTATTTTCTTTCCTCTTATAGCCTAGTCTCATTGAAGCCTCCACTTATATATATATATATATATATATATATATATATATATATATATATACATGGAGTATGTCCTCCACCTGGTCTGATCTAGTCAACCAAAGAGAGTCCTACTGAAGCACCCTGGCAGCTAGTGTGTTATACTGCCGCCGCTCCTGACACTCAGTAATTCACAGTCAGGGATAATGGCCCCAGAGGACTGTGATCAAAGATACAGCCGTGAAAAATGCGAGGTTGCTGGAGAGGGTGGCTCAGGATTAATATATTTCCTAACAGCGAAAAACAAAAAAGATCAGAACAAAATCATTTCAGAATAAACTAGAATGAACCGAAAATCCTCTCACTTAAAACGCTCTCTTAATCTGGCATTTAGCAATGCAGATCAGGGCTAAAGGCTCGCTGTTAATACGGCACTGTGCACCGTATATCACAGGCGAGGGAGCAATTCACTTGCATTAGGACGTTCTTATCAATTCATTCTTCTTAATGAACGGTTAATATGAAGATTTAAATGTAATACGTTGCACTTTCTGGGCACCAGTGTGCCGCGGATGTCTGCGTGTCATGCCATGGTATGCAAAGCTTTCGAAATAATCGTTGTTTTAAAAGACAACCGTTTACATCTGGGTCGGGTTATTACCCCCCCCCCCTCTCATGGTCATGCGAAGGTCAGGTGCTCATGACACGTGACAGTCAAACCAAGGATGGGTTACGGATACGTGACAGTTACACACAAAAAGGTCAGTCACGGTGAAGTTTTTAGGGTCGATACCTTTCTTGGGTATCGTGTCTGGCAACACCACGTCTCATGGGGAAGGAGAACTGAGGGAGAAATCCCGAAACAGGACGTTCTTGGGCGAACACCTCTCTCCTCCACAAAGGAACAGACCTTAGCTAATCAATCTCCATCGACGCCAACTTGAAAATACTGATATTTTCTACATCTGACAGTATTCCTCGAATCACAGCATTTCTTAATACAGCATTTATGAAAATTGAAAAATAATATCGCTAAAAAAAGTATTATCGTCGTAAGTTATAGAGTGAAAAAAATATTAATAAAGAAAATTTTTCGGCTGGTTCCCAATTAGGCGAGGCGTATCCCCGCCCTCGCCGGGTTACCGACACCCAATTCTCACATCGTATCGGAGCCCTTCGCTGTAATTCCAGCCAGACAAACGCCAGCTCGACTCCTAATAAAGATTATCTTTGCCTGTTAACAGCGGCCGAGGTCGCTTACCGCACACCTGACACCAATTAAGAGGCAGGCAGGGAGGGTTTTACGGGGGTAGGGCAAGGATGGACCCAGCGGCCACCGCAGAGGCTACAAAAGCCCCTACTAGCCTAGCCGCATTGTGGCCACAAGCCTAGCTTTAAGATCACCCTGACTTGCTAACCTAACCTAGTGTGCTTGCTACTTGCCTTCCTTCCAAAGCTCCTTCACGCTAGACAATTAAATTATAGTTATTTATTCAACTTTCTTTTGATATGATAGTGATAAATATGATGAATAAAAGAGAGTAAGCACGCTGCCTACTTAACTTAAGCACGGTGTGGAGATTATATCTCACACGCATAGCGCTCCCAACTTATCTTTATGGAACACACTTGCACTGCACTTGTCAACAAGAGGCATACGAACCCCCTTGCGCATGATGGAACTACCTTTGTCCAAGACGGTACGACCTTCAGCATGACAGGTTAAAAAACCCTTCTGTGCAACGGTAAGGCCTTGAGCACGACTGTACGACCGTTGGGGAAAACGACCTTGTTTCTGACTTGACCCTTTTTTTTCTATTCATGTCAAAGGCTAGATTTATCGTAACCCCCGAATGTCGTACCATCGTGTTTTAGGGATTTGTAACTGTCGTGTTCGAAGCATCGTACCACACCGTCCTCAGTGGGTCGAACATGGCTCAATATCTGTAAATTCCTCCGAGAAAAATGTTTGGAATTCAACACAATTCCGCATTATCAGTCTTCATACACTAAACGCCACCCAAACGTTTGTTTATAAGCTAGGTTAGGCTAATTACGGTTAAGTTGGGTTGGAGTACAAACTTAGTCTAATCCAACCTAACTAAGGAAGACGTATGGGAGTGGGCGAAGCGAAGCTGCTTCTGGTGACCCCACGAAATTAAACGCGCCGCCATCATGATATTGTACAAGCGTCTTCCTCCATCCCATGTGACCCGGAAGATTTACAATAAATGATGTGATAAACCTGGAGGGAAGAATCACCGTCGGCCACACGCTACCTGAACCACCAGTTAGTGAGGTCCAATACCGGAGATATAGAACAATTATCCTAATTAAACCTAATTAGGCCACGGCAAGTGATGCATGCAAATCCGATCTTCGTGTTTACGGTGATTATAATAACAGTCGCTATACACACGATGACAAACTAATCTCTTACACATAAACTGGGTCTTCCCTGGGCACGTTCCATATTCACTCACGCAATGCAAAGGTCAAAGTGAACGCTTAAAGTCTCTGGTTTCTTGCGTTTCGACGTCGTCCTGTCTGACCTTTGCAAATTGCAATCATCTTGAGCTGAGCCGGTGGCAACACACTTTCATAAATATCGTAGGATTGCAGGCCTTGATGGTTGGATATTGGCGAAAGAATTTCCCAAACTTCCATGCAACAAAATGTTGGAGTTCCGAAGGCTTCCACGAATGAACCTACTGTCCTCTGTTCATCTCAATTAAACATGTCACCCCCATCATTCAAACCTACAATCACGCGAGTTTAATCAATAACATGAACGAAGTAATATAATCATAATCATTTTACTTTCTACATTTAGTAGCATAATTCCATGTTCATTTATACCCCAAAAGACTACTGACAACTTTCTGAACCACAGGCCGTGATCACCCTTTACCCCCGGTTAACAAGATCCCGTTGAAAAGTTGTTAAAAACGTGTCAGCGACCCGGCTCTTAAGTCTAGCTAACAGCCTCCCTCCTCTTTGTTTATTGTGCATTTACTCCTTACCTTATGGTTGTGCTTTCACAGCCAGCCAGCGTTCTGACTTTACAAAAGTCCATTTATACTCGCGGGTCTGAACCTACGGCGCAGTGCCCGCTTAGTCCACCCCTTTTCAGCGGAGCTAAAGTACTGAAACCACCACCACCACCACCACCAAAACCGCCCCATATACCACACACGCTCTTTCATTCTCATCCCTCGGTCTGTGGAACTCCTCAGCACCTGTACGTGTTTCTTTCTTTCTCCCCTCCGTCTGCCTGTGTTTAACCTGCAACTTTTAACTCCTACACAGGCACTGTCATCTCACGTCCTCATAAAATGCAAGACAAGCTGTACTTTGAGTATACACGGGACACACACGGTGCATCGCAAGAGAGCGCGATGTAACTCTATAACCCGTCTACTTACGCTACTTGGAAGACTCGCTTTATTGCAGGTACCTCTTTTCATCCGTAAACTGAGCTGCAGGTTTCGCTTTTCTGAACTGAGATGCCTGCAGCTGTAACAGCAGTTTTGAAATATTTATTATCTTGATATACATAAGACAAAGTGTTTCAGAGGAAGTGTGTAGGTGAAGGGCATATATCTAAGGGTGGGTGGAGGCAAGTATGGAGTCTACGGTAAAATAACACGGCAAGCATAAACAAAATCCTGGACGTTAATACATTATACATAAGACGATATACTCATTTGGCATCTATGCGTACGATTTCTGGCATTTTTTGGCAGGATATCTCCGAAAAATGGCAGTCCTTTTGACGTTTACAAAAGGAAGAACAGAAGAGTGAAATAGTAGCCATAAATTTCACATGCTTAATAGAGTATTGTAATAAGATAGACAAAAATTGTCTATGCTAAAAAGTGGAAATTATTTTTCATTTTCGCTGTGTATATATTAAGCAATCTTAATTTCTGTTTTGTTGTACTAGAGGACATTAATTTATAGTTATAAGATATAGTAAAAAGGAATAAAAAAATATGATTCTCTTAATTCTCTCGTCCAATCTATCTCTAGCAATGATCTCTCTTAATTCTCTCGTCCAGTCTATTTCCAGTAATGTTCTCCCTTAATTTTCTCGTCCAGTCTATTTCCAGTAATGCTCTCTCTTAATTCTCTCGTCCAGTCTATCTCCAGTAATGTTCTCCCTTAATTCTTTCGTCCAATCTATCTCCAGAAATGCTCTCTCTTAATTCTCTCGTTCAGTCTATTTCCAGTAATGCTCTCTCTTAATTCTCTCGTCCAGTCTATCTCCAGTAATGCTCTCCCTTAATTCTCTTCCAATCTATCTCCAGTAAAGCTCTCTCTTAATTCTCTCGACCAATCTATCTCCAGTAATGTGCTCCCTTAATTCTCTCGTCCAGTCTATCTCCAGTAATGCTCTCCCCTAATTCTCTCGTTCAATCTATCTCCAGTAATGCTCTCTCTTAATTCTCTCGTCCAATCTATCTATCTCCAGAAATGCTCTATTAATTCTCTCGTCCAGTCTGTCTCCAGTAATGCTCTCTCTTAATTCTCTCGTCCAGTCTATCTCCAGTAATGTTCTCCCTTAATTCTCTCGTCCAGTCTATTTCCAGTAATGCTCTTTCTTAATTCTCTCGTCCAATCTATCTCCAGAAATGCTCTCTCTTAATTCTCTCGTGCAGTCTATCTATCTCCAGTAATACTCTCCCCTAACTCTCTCGTCCAGTCTATCTCCAGTAATGCTCTCCCTTAATTCTCTCGTCCAGTCTATCTCCAGTAATGCTCTCCCTTAATTCTCTTCCAATCTATCTCCAGTAATGCTCTCTCTTAATTCTCTCGTCCAGTCGATCTCCAGTAATGCTCTCTCTTATTTCTCTCGTCCAATCTATCTCCAGTAATACACCCACTCTTACCAATGTCCTCATGATTTCCCTCATTATCATCACCGTCCCAGTGCATCCCTACTCACTATCAACAGTGTACTCATTACTTCCCTCTTTATCAACAACGTACCAAGGATACTAATATCCGCAGTATTGGCTACGGGCTCAGCGAGAGGTCTGGAGATGTCCTCCGGCTCTCCGACAAAGGTACTAGACGCCCCGGATATGGCACCCGAGTTAAAAGAGAGAGAAAGAGAGAGAGCATTACGATGTACAGGAAATTGGTCAAGCTTTGAGGCCTAGATTCGGAGTTTAAAGTCGGATTGCCCTAATTAGACGATGCTGTAAAAAGGACAAATTATATATATATATATATATATATATATATATATATATATATATATATATATATATATAT
>JAYMFT010254849.1:0-10853 GCA_038088735.1 Panulirus argus
GGGATTAAGGATTCGACATTTAGTTTTTTTTTTTTTAAGCCATGTCTGTTTCCTGAAGGATCTTCTTCCGGAGTGTTTCACGCATCATGGTACCTCATGAGAGGTCGTGGTACACACACGCGAGGGGCTGTGGTACTCGCGAGAGACCCAATGGTACTTGCGATCCCGGGTAGCCATGGTACTCGCTAGTGACAGCAGTGCCCTCTTCTAAGTCGTGAGTTCTTAACGGGTAGTTAATTTCTTGTCCTCACACTGTCGTTACGGGGAAAGAAGGTTTATTGCCCGTGTTTGATAAATCTTGGCGAAAAGTGGCTCTGGATTTTCGAGTAGCCAGGCGTAGTACTGTACGTAATACTCCGAAGGGGCCGTGCATTGTCACGAATTGAGTTGGCACGGCTAAAGGTACGAGACATATTTACGTGCGTTGTAATACTGAGATATGATGAGGTCACCGTTGCGCAGTGGCGTGCTTTAGTACGGCCCTGTGTCCTTTGCCCCAAACACACACACCCGTCCGTGAAAGCCTTGATTGGGTACGTCAACAGATTCTCATCTGCTCCAACCAATGAACATTTAACAGACAACAAACAACTGGACGAACGCAAACAATAAGTTGTCTGGATGTTCTGGAAATATGTTTACTATGTGAGAGGGGCTCCAACACTCCAAACCCAGGAGTAACTGGCTCACAAAAAAAGGAAGTCGTTTTTTATTTTGATCTCCTGCACGACTAACTGTGTTTTGCTACACCCTTAACGGATGGAGGCGTTTCTCAGGAGGGCCTTTAAGGAAGAAGGTGTCTCTCTCTCTCTCTCTTCAGACAGCTTTAAGGAAGTTCTGCTTCCTCAGGCAGCCTTAAGGATGGAGTCCTATGAGAGGGGATTACTCTCCTTGGACAGCTTTTACGGAAGGGACTGCTGCTGTTCCTCCTCCTCCTCTTCTTCCTTCGTCAGCCTCAGTGGAGGTATGGCGTCTCCGAGACAGCTTCGTTGTGCTGTGTGAGAGCCAGTCTCTCTCTACCGCGTGCATGATGATTGGGAGGAGTAGAATATTATCTCTTGATTGGTTCTGAGGATAGGTTTTGGCATTTCTATCTGCAGTATTATTAATGTTGGTGAAATATTGACGATAATAGTCATGATGATAGTAATGATGATGATAGTAGTCGTAATAGTAGTAATTATATTAATAGAGGTAGTAGTAGTAGTATAGGTAGTGGTCTTAAGAGCAGTAGAAGCAAGACTCTTATATAATAATTACTATTGCAGTAAAAGTTGTTGTGAATTTTTTTTCATAACATTATTGATTGTCATGGTTTTTTGGGTGTTGAGGTGAGCGCGACGGGCAAGTAGGCAGGGAGGAAAGCTCCCCTGAACCACAGACCCTTGGTACACGACTGGGCCAACTGAATCGAGGTTGGCTGGTTGTCAAGACCGTCAGTATAAACTTAGAAATCACCTGTCGAAATAGCTTGAATACCTTCTTCAGGCTTTGCACAGGATAGTGAATTGGAACGATGTGGTATACTGGGGTCGACGTGCTGTCAGTGGACTGAACCAGGGCATGTGAAGCGTCCGGGGTAAACCATGGAAAGGTCTCTGGGGCCTGGATGTGGATAGGGACCTGTGGTTTCGGTGCATTCCGCATGACAGGTAGAGAACAGATGTGAGCGGATGTGGCCTTTCTTCGTCTGTTCCTCGCGCTATCTCGTTAATGCGGGAAACGGCGATCAGGTATGAAAAAGACCCTCTCCAGGTGTTTAGGAGAACCCCTGAGACCCTACAAGCTGTCAGTGGTTTTAATGGGTCCCCATTTACTCTCCTCCTACAACCATTAACCCGTCGCTCGGTAGTACCTTATCGACAGATGCTCCACATAAAAACTGTTCTGGCAGTTGGTAAAAAGAAATTTGGTCACTGCAACTCACATTTGCATACAGAGGAATGAAACGACACCCATTTCCTCGCTTTGTGCCATCTTGTTAACAGGTAATGTCTCAAAATGCTGTATCTTGATTAAATTTACATATGTGACAGTGATGATAAAGGTCAGTTAGATTTCCTTCTTCAGATACCGTACTTTTCATGACGTAATTTACCCGAAGGCATCCTTAAAAGGTAAGGAATTATATCTAGCCTTTGGAGTAAGACTTAAAGCGCTGGACTGCGTTTGTTTGTGAGGAGAGTTTGGTGACGGGGTGACCACAGGATTCAGGTAAAGTTTTGGTCAGGGGAATATTGATAAGAGTGCACGTGTTGATGGCAGTGTGTCTGTGGTGAGGGAACACTGGTGAGGGATGGTGTGTGATGGTGAAGGGTGCGTCCGTAAAGGGTGGTGGTGTATTGTGATGGTGAAGTGGAAAAGGAAGGCTGGTGAGGGGGAAGAAAGAGAGAGGGAGGAGGAGGATATCTTTGTGAGGGGAGGGGTAGTTATCGTAATGGTGAGGAGAGAGAGAGTTTGTCGAAGATAAAGTCTGTGCAGCAGGGTAGTGTAGAGATTATGGAAGGGGAGAGTTTGTGATGGTCGTGGTTCTGCAGTGGTGAGAGGAGAGAGAAAGAGATGTAAGGGGGAAAGAGTGTCGAAGTGAGTCTCTTGGCGTAGTGGTGGTGAAGGGGGAGGGAGTGGAGGGGGAAAAGATGTGAGGGAGGAGTGTGTGTGTAGTGGTGGTGGCAGTAGTGGTACCTGGCTGGGTTGGAAAGGTGGGGGGGGGGGGGCGTAGGAGGGCAAGAGGCGAGGGGAAAAGGTAATGGACTTCACGGGGTTGTTTTTCCAGTGAGTCAGAAGAGAGAGAGAGAGAGAGAGAGAGAGAGAGAGAGAGAGAGAGAGAGAGAGAGGAATAAAAGTACATCAGGTGTCTGTGTAAGACACAGAAGTATGGAATCATTTGCCTGGACGCAGAGTTAATGTTTTTCCCTCTTAAGATATAATCTAGAAGATGATTTTATGTTTTTGTATCTTCCAGAAAGAGATCTTGGGGTCATTTTCCAGCAACGCGTAATCCAGGCACTGACTGTTAAGATTTAAGACTCGAGGGATCTGGAAGACTGGGGATACTTGTGTAAAAGATAACCAATTTTCTTCTGTCTGAAGTTACACGTCTTTATTCCATGCGTATCCCTAGCACGCCTGCAATTAGCCTCCTAGTTCTGTAAGTAAAATGAATAATATATAGTCACAACTGATAATATCTGCTCTGTAATTTACATAACCAGAAAGTTATTTTTATATTTTAGTTCCTCCCTAAACCACTTACGTGTTGAAGATATGGACAGAACGTGGACAGACTCCTGAAAATCCAGTCAGACTTTGTGGTGAGGGCGCAGCGGCCGGGAACATATTGCTAACTCGCACATTACGGGGGGAATTTAGCTTGGGAGAGGTATGTGGTGTGTGGTTACTGGGGCGGGAGAGGGGAGGAAGTGGTCCGTTGGACAAAAAAAAGAAAAAAGAAAGGGAGAGTAAACAACAGCAGACGCGCGAAGGGAGGAGGCTTGGCTAGATGGATGGCTCACCTGGAACCATGAAAAGAGAGAAAATGGAGAGAGTGATGGTGACAAACTCCAACAGAAAATCAAGGGAGTTGTTTAGGTTGCTAGTGGAAGGGATGGTGATAACGAGGTCTTACAGGGCTCCGCCTGCTCGAGGCTACACCGCGAGTGAAGAGTCACCTATGGCGAGGCTCTGTCGCTGGGAGTACAGCCTCGCCAAAGAAGAATGTCCCACGCCAAAGGAGTCTATATTTCCCTACTGCTGGAAGTAGCTCAAAGCCTTGGGCTGCAGGAGCCTTTAGAAAGAGGTCCTGGGTCAGGTCAGAGGTCAGGTCATCACACCCAAAGGTCGTATTGTCCTGCTCAAAGGGGCTAAGGAGGTGAGAGAGATTATCCTTCCGACGTAAGAAAGGAACCAAGAACATGAACGTACTTCGGCTTTTGACGTTAGATGTCTCTGTGGATTAGAGACTTTTTCCTTTTTTTCGTTTGAAATCTCTTTCTTTTTTCTTCACTTGCTTTCATTACCCTCTTGATTTAAAGGTTTTGAAGTGGTGCCCAAGACCCACCTTACACCCTCCGAGTCAGTGGCAACCGCCCGGGGAAGTAGTACTTACCCTCCCGACGTAGGAATGCTGAAGCAATGCTTGGAACCATATATTACACCAGGGAAGTGCTACCACTACCATCTGCTTACACCCTCCTTGTGACTAGGCTTCGAGTCGAGTGCGTCTGAGGTCTTTGGTGGCAGACAGGAGTAACCTGCCCTTTGCTTACCATGCTTTTATTATGTTAATACCCAACGTTTCTTTCTACGTCTTTTCTCCACCCACTCAAATCATCCTGCCGTCTGGTCATTAATGCTGAAGTTTGTTTGCATGGATAACCCCAGTTGCCAGTCGCCTATGTAACCCCAGTTGCCAGTCGCCTATGTTACCGTGAAAGACAGAAAACAAGACTTTCAAATATTCTACTCCACAGATCTGCTGCAGGATGTGTTATTTATATACAACCTCACGAAAAAGAAGTAAAAAGTTTTATTCGCCTGTTGTTAATTGATTTATGCAGTGAGTAGCGTTGGTGGATAATGTCGCCAGCTTGTTTAGAATTTAGACTTGGTGCTGTATTATTCACCCCGTCCTTCACACCGTGTTATGTAATAATGATAATGATAGTAATAATGATAATAGTAATAATAATAATGATAATGATGGAAGAATGATGCCAATAATGATAATAATAACGGCAACAATAATGATAATACTAATAATGATAATGAATAGGTTATTGGATTAAGCACAGCCAGAGGATAAGTACAAACACACACACACACACACACACACACACACACACACACTGACACAGGGGAAGCGTCAAGAGCCGGAACTGTACAACGGCTGGGAAGGATGGAGACAGCGCGTCGGGCGCAGGAGTAGCCTAGTACTTCTACGGCAGTGTGGGTTGCCGATGGAGTCCGTTCTCGCGCCAAATGTTTACTTCCAGTCGCAAAGTCGGCACTGTGTCTCTCATTAAGTCTGTTATTGTTTATGGCTAGAGTAGCTAGTCATGTCTTCTTCCCCTTTTCCCCTTTCATTTTTTTTACCTGTCAGTCCGTCAGCTTGACTTGTATGTCTGTCTGTTACGCAACATGACTTAGTAATGGAGAGCGTGTCCAACCGATTTGAAAATTTAATTTCGTTTTCAAGCTCTTGTCAATCACGACGACTTGAGTCATAGTCACCTTTTTTTTTTCTTAGAGCGTTTCATATCTTCTTAGCTTCAAAGCGCATTGTCCTTTGGATTGATTGCTACCAGCATCGTTTTATCTTTGAAGTTATCTCCATCGGCATCGTCATTATTATATCTGCAGTCGTCACCATCGGTGTTTTTATCTTTGATGTTATAGCTCTCAGCATCGTCGTAGTTCTGAAAGTGGTCACTGTGTGGGTACTGATATCATCTGAGCTGTCACTGTCGGCGTCGTTACATCTGAAGTACTCACTGTTATCATTCATTATCTTTGGCCATCACCATTACCATCACTGTTTGGAGTTATCGCGATAAGCACGATTTTATCTCTCTTTATCGGTTCGAGCATCGATATTTACAGCGGGATTTGCCTTTTAGCAAAGAACGCTGAAGTTGTGTGAGCCAGGCAGTCTCTCGCCCGTGACATTTACGGCTTCCCAGAAGCTTTTCACTTTTTCATTTTCAACCTAGAGTTCGTAAAGGTGTATTGGAGAGACATTTTGTAAGTCTGGAGTCCCAGGAGATAATCATTTGCGCCGAAGGAAAAGTCGAATTGTGTGATGGAATACTGCTTGGCTTGTATTTGCGAGAGCGTGATGGAATGGGAAGAACTCACGATATGGTATTCCTGTGATTATTATTAATAATGTTTTCGATTCTCTCTTGGTTTTAAGATGTTAGCTGTCAAGATATGCATAGACAAAGCATTCCACTGAGAGTATGGGTGAAGGGCACATATGTAGGGGTGGGTGGAGGGCAGTATAGAGCGTGCTGTGCATACAGTATATCCACACAGGAGGGTGACAGGTGTGCCCTATTTTTTTTTTTTATGTATTTCTTAATTTCAGCCACATTTTTGACATTTGTAGCCTCGGATGATATGTAAAGGTGTTATGGGACTCCACCTGCAGGAGTGAAGAGGCACGTTTGCCGAGTCACTTGACGAAACAGAGTACATTCTCGTCAAAGAACGTTTCTCTTCAATGGAGTCTATCCTGCCCCTGCAGCTGAGTGACCGGAGCCTTGGGCGGGGCTGCAGGGAGCCCATTTTTCAGGAAGAGGTCCTTGGGTAATTATAAACAGACGGATGACATGTAGAGATCATCACTAGTTACGTCCTCACAGGTAATTGAAACAAGTTTGGATGGGCATGTTTATCTCTTGCTTAAGATGTGTTGAAGAACTTATGAAGAACTCTCAAGTGACAGGCGGGGGTGGAATAAAGAACGTGGATATGACGATGAGGGCAGATGTTGTCCACCTCTTATATGGTAGTATGGCTCGTAAATAATTCAGCGAGGCGCTCGTCAGCGAGGGAAGTGATTAATGCCAGACCTGCCTCTCCCATCTTCTGGGATGTGATTGACCTCCTCATGGTATCCACTCTCTGCGCGTTGGGATCGCTCACCACTTTACGTAAAAGTGTTAAGTAAACCAGAAGAAATATAGGAACGAGCTTAACAAAAAAAGGAAAGGGGGCTGTGGTGTTAGTCATTGTCATAAGGTCATCAACCATAAGGTTACGTATGATCTTGACGTAAGCTGGTTAGACGGGAGACCTCAGCCAGTGGATCACCAACCACATGCCTCCGAACAGTACCTGGTGCTCGGTAAGTCTTGCAGATGAAACGCTTTGTGGCTGGCCGCTCTATAGCCCGTCGGTAACGAGAGCCACAGACACCATCCGTGTCGACCATACGGTGTGTGTATGATTATCCAACGGCTCCAGACGGCTTGCCAGCCACAGATCTGTCACGAGGCATCCCTACAATAACAGCCAGGCAAGCTTCATCAAACTCTTCTCTTGTTCTCAGACTAAAAGGTTTGTAACCACTCCTCGAGCGTGAAAAAGGATGCTACACTGTGAAATAGGTTTTGTGGCGAGGTTTTGTGGCGGCACATTCACCTATCCCAGGTTTTAAAAGAAAACCTCACAGCTGGAAGAGATAGTGTGACCAGATCCTCCCTGCGATTTCGTCATGAGTGTCTCTTTCTGTTCATTTTCCTGCTCTCAGATGGTCAAACCCTCACATTCGTAGAGATGAAAAGATATTGCACGCACACTGGCACTTGTCGACATCAGTCATGTATGGATATTAAAGCAGTCGGTAGATACTCTAGATTTGCATAGGACCCTAACGCCATTCCTTTCAGTGAAGAGTCAATTCAGACGCGAGACAAGGAAATCTACCTGGAGGGATGTATTAAGCTGAACCCCCACCCCAGGTGTGAGGCTAACCGTATGCAGAACCGACGAGTCATTGTTGATGCTGTGTCTTCTTGTCACTCTTCCTCCGCTGTGTCGTGAACTCAGGAATCTTCGTATCGTCCTAACCCCTCTGCAACCACACTCGAGCTTCCAGCAAATCCAGACACTCTCTCTCTCTCTCTCTCTCCAGGAGACAGCCCGACCAACAAGGCCGACGAGGCAGACGCATCCCGACCTTCGTCAGAGGGAGGGTGAGAGACAGAGAGGCACGTAGGTCTTCGTCAGTCCAGAGAGAGAGAGAGAGACAGATTCACCTCCTCCTCCTCCTCCTCCCTCCGTGTTCGGGAGGAGGTGGGAGGGGAGGTACGCTGGGCTCACCACACAACCTTGGGATTCCTCGGGTGCATATTGAGGACGAAGTTAACCCCCAGCAAGTGTCACTTGCTTGTGCTGCATAAGACTGCCTGCTCTACCGGCCACTACGTACCCAGGCAGCAGACCATTTAACATGTAGCGAGGTTGTGTCTTGGGTTGAGGAAGATGATCACATGCGAATACCAAGCCGCCCGCCCATCCCCTCAGCCACACTTGTTGACCAAGTGGGCAGCGGCAGGCCAGCGTGAAAAGCAGGTTATCTCAAGGGTCTCTCTTGGGACGAGCACCGTGAACTGGGGACTTCGCGTACGTCTGCAACAAGGGGTTTAATGGGAAGAAAGGGATGGGAGGAGGAGGGGGTGAGTGGTGGTGGTGGTGTCGCATGGTCATCACGAAGGGCAGGAGCCATGCCTTCAGGAGTACACAGATCGTCTCGGTGTCCCGACCCGACGTCGGGTCAGCCTGAACCGTCGGGTGTTGAGGGGTGGTATCAGCAGCGTCGCTTCCCTCCTCCTTCCTTCCTCCTCGCCGACCGTTGACGTTGATTTGATATTCGAGAACACAATTGTTTCTGGACATAAAATCTAGGATATTGAAGAGACGGAACTAGAGCATTATTCCGGCGAACGCTGTTATCCAACTCACGAAATCTGTGAGTCATATTCTCGCTCTGTGTCCGGGACTGCGAACAACAACCGATTTGATTTATGAACAGCTTTCCTCCATATCGGGCATCCTATCGGTAGAAATGTAGAGTTTCACCTTTTCTGATGTAGCCAGTTGTAACTATTGATGGCTGATGAGTAACGGAGTAAGGAATGATATTACTCAGGTCTTTTACATAAGGAGTTTCTTTAACTCGAGTACCTCGGACTCGGAGTACATATACTCAACTAAATGTTCGACGAAAATACACGATTATTTCATTGCCCTTTTTAAGGGCGACACGTGTCGTTGCTTGCTTCTCGAAGGGGAAGGTGGTCGTTATATTGATATACATTCCATCTCCAGTAGCAAGAAACGAAATCGTTAGGAAAGGAAAAAAGTAAAGTGAATTATACATTATCTACGAGAATGTCCCAGAAATAAAAGTGGTCCAAAAAAGAAAGAAAAAAACAACGACGTACTTGAGTAAAATTAACTTTGGAAAATAACCTCAAGTCTCACTAGATTGTCTCCAAGTTCTCAATATGTAAGTGGAATTTAGCGAGTTTAGGACCGATCGTAGCCACATTATCTAATTTGCTGCAAAAGGAGAAATGTTTTCTCTTCCTTCAAACGAAAAAGAATAAGATTAGATCTCTAATAATAAATACCATTTGCCTCGTACCGTAAATCTAGACTTACTTTCTAGTTCTCCTTTTTATCAGTGCTTACCACACACACACACACACACACACCACCACACTGCTGGCTACCGGGGTCGCTGTTACTGACCATCAGTCACCAATACAGTGTCCATCTTCAGGTCACAGACGATTGTCCTTAGATATAATGACCATCCTGAGCTAACCTTCCAGTTTGTACTCGTGCACACGTTCTCATGAACAGCGGGGGCGTCATGATAACATTCAGTCGCGTCGTGAATTAAGGTATCTTTCATCTTTTATTATTATTGGATCATCAAGTTGGACATGAGGTCAGAAGCAAGAAAAGCCTAACCATCATGTGGGGGGGGGGGCCCCCACTGGGGGAACGCTCACCCTTCCGCCGATGTTTAACAGAGCCCAAGGTCCCTCACAGTGGCTGACGAGAGAGAGAGAGTACTTACTACCCCTACTTCGTCAGTAGGAGGTTATGAAGGTCCGTAGTATAAGCCACGGGCCACTACTACTACCATGTCCTCAGGCACGTCGAGGGAACAGCCAAGCAATAGAATATAAGGAAACAATAAGTTTAGTTTATTTTCTTCAGTTTTCAATACTTTATTCCGTGATAGAGGAATTTTAGGATCCAAGTACTGTCTTCAATACTTTATTCCGTGATAGAGGAATTTCAGGATCCTAGTGCTCTCACTCCGTACCCGTGTGCAGTATTTACCATAAGCATCAGGCAAGTGTCGCGGGTACATAGCAATATAACAATGAACAATTAAGTTCTCGCAATGTTTTTCACTATTAAGTCCAGTAAGGTGGGATGCTGACCCGACGCCTCAAACTACCGACGCAAGAAGACACAAATTGAGGAGGTTGAGGGTAGTTGATTCCACTCATTCCCTCCGAAACGAGCAGTAGTATACGGGTGTTGTCTAGTGAGACAAAGGACTCCCTGTAGTACGTCTTTCCTCTTTTTAAAGGTCTGGTGTCTAAAGAGACTTCAGTGGTTAGATGAACTGGAATTCTCTCTCTCATTTTTTCTTTAAAGATGTTTGGGTAAAAGAATTCTGCCAAATGTTTCTTCGGTGTAGAAATTACAATTTACAGTGTACTTGTCATTTGTCTGGCCTTGCGGCAAAGGATTTACGCGGAGACTGGTCCTCCCTAGGCTTTGGTAAGAACTACATCTTTTGTTTCCGTCGCGTCAAAGAAAGTTAAAACGAAAATATCAGTGACAGATGAGCTACTTGAAAGGGAAAATGGGAAGTTGAAAAGAAAACATTGATTGATGGACTACTTTAAGAAAAGAACAGAAAGAACTCTTAGGCAAAGTCCCGTACCTCAGTTCTTCAAAGAGATTATTGTGTGGAGTATAACATCCAACTGGTTTTGTTGAGTGATGTGACATTTCTGAATTTTACTAGGATTTTCAGTTTATCTTAATGCTTGCTCGATACCGTCTGTATGAACGTGTGTTGCACAGTCCATTTAAGAAGTCAGATACGTGCACCAGACCCGATTAATGAAGGGGGATATATTTAGTGTGGTTGTGAATTACTAATTACGTCGTTAACCATTTTTGTGTCTTCCACAGGTAGGCTGTGCTGACGACTGAGGCCACCAGGCAGTGCTAAGGTAAGACACACACACACACACACACACAACACACACACACACACACACACACACACACACACACACACACACACACACACA
>JAYMFT010254860.1:0-10853 GCA_038088735.1 Panulirus argus
CTCTCTTCTATCTCTATCTCTCTATATCTATATCTATCTCTCTATCTATCTATCTATATATATATATATATATATATATATATATATATATATATATATCATTAAAAACAAAAATGAGTTAAATAATCACCAGTAACATGGTGTAAACTTACATATTCCTTCGTAATTCTGCATTTAAAAATAATTTTCCAATTTTGCAATTGCAAAATGATTTCGGTTCCTTCAGGAGCATTAATTCTGCACGGTGAGTTCCGGAGCGTTAGCGCGAATGTCCAGAGGAAATTAGATCTAAATGAAGAGCGAGATGTGTGAATTGAATGTTTGACAGCTCAAGTCCAAATCACTGGTCAGACTTAATTGGTTATTTCCACCTAGTAATTAGTTTAACAGACCTCTGTGAGGTCCGTGTGAGGGGCGGGGGGGGGGGGATGAAGGGGCCCTGACGTGGTGGTGGTGGTTGTGGTGTGTGGTGGTAAAAAGGTGGTGCTGTTGGAGTAGTGTTGGTGTACAGAGGTCGTGAAAGACGTACACCACACAGGTAGCTGTAAGTTGTCTCTCTCTCTCTCTCTCTCTCATTCTCTCTCTGAGACCTCACCCTATCCCACCCCCCCCTTAATCACCAATCCTTCCTTCCTCCTTCTTTGCTCCCATTTCCTCACACCCTCACGCACTCTAACGCACCTCTGTCACACGGTCTCCAAGACCGACACACCTTTTTTTTTTTTTTTCAGTAGAGAGAACTGTCCTTTGTTGACAGATCTCCTCCAACGTCACACGCACCCTCCGTAGTCTCCGCTTCCTTTGCTTCTCCACGTCCCGTCCCCTCCTCCTCCTTCTCCTCCTCCTCATCCTCTTCCTCTTCTTCCCCCTTCCCTCCCAACTCTGGCCTCTTCCCCTCCCACCCCCACTCAAGGCGGACGGACAGTCGGCAACAAGCAAGCTTCATGCTGGGCGATCCTTGGACGAGGTTCAATTGTCGATGAGATTGCTTGCGCACGGCGGACTTTGTGCGTTGGGGGGAGCGGGGGAGGAGGGAGGGGAGGAGAGAGGAGAGGAGAGGGGAGGGGAGGGGAGGGGAGGGGGAGTTGAGGTGATGGGGGAGTGAGTGAAGGGGTGGGGGGGAGGTTGGTTGGTTGGTTGGTTGGTTGGTTGGTTTCCCCTGGACAGAGCATCGAACGCCCCTCCTCTCTCTCTCTCTCTCTCTCTCGCGTCCGTTTGCTCGTGTGTGTGTGTGTGTTCTGAGGTCGCCCACCTCAATCAACAACCCCGTTTAGCTCGATCAACTCGGACAAACTATCATCAAGCTTTGCTCAACTCATCTCGCGCCATCCCTCTATCCGCACCTCCTCTTGCTGCTCCTCCTCCTCCTTCACTTCTTCTCCATCTGTCTATTCTATTATCCGTCCCCTGGTCGAGCCCGTCTCGTTCTCTACCTAGGGAGTGGCGGTAGGGGAACGGGCTGGCTACCTATCTACCAACTTACCCCTGGCCCTGGTCGACCTCGTGTAATTTCCAAAATAATTGAACTTTAAGAAGAAGTAGAATATATATATATATATATATATATATATATATATATTGGAGATTTGATCTTGCAAGAATAAAGATTCAAATCCCTTCCTCCTCCGCGAAACTTTGTTAATTCTTGAATACGATCCAACTCTTCGCTTGTGAATCCAACAACTTTTAATGGAAATGGATACTGTGGCTTCGGGGTTTAATGAAATTCTTTTGTTTGGGAAGAAGAGAGCAACTTTGTTTGAAGGGGGGAGGAGGAGGAGGAGGAGGAGGAGGGAGTCTTGGTGTTGAGAAATGCACTGGAGATTCGTAGTGTGTGTGTGAGAAAAAAATATAAACCAGAATTTTTATCTTCGGGTCAAATTCTGCTTTTTTTTTTTTTCCCCCCTCTCTTCATCCCACGTCAACGGAAGACGTGTCTGTTCATCTGAACCCGTGAAGAACGAAGCATGCAGCATACTTTACAGGTACATGATCACTAGTGGGGGGGAGAGACGCCACCAGACTCATCTTCACTACACCCTTAGACAGACTCAGCATTCATCGCTTTTACCCTCGACAAACGCATCTTCACTACAGCTTCGCCATTCACACACCATCTTCGCTATACCCCCTCGATGCCGATGGCCTTTTCCCCAGACCTTTTATAGGCAAGGCCAAGGGGCAAAGGGTGAGGGGTGCTTGAGTGCTAGAAAGAATCGCAGCAAAAAAGAAGAAACAGAGCAACAACCAAACGATGCTCTCTCTCTCTTGGGAAGTGAGACATGTACGATGATTTACAGAATAAACAGTGATCTGAATACGTTTCGCGTCTGGTTTGGGACGAAAACAGTTTGATTGATCCTCCCAAAAGTTGATATAACAAGCCTTGACCTGAGAATATGCAGATTGGCTGCGGAAAACATGTTTTCACAGCCTCCCAACTACTTAAGAAAATGTGCACCATATTTTCTACGGAAAAAATTATTTTCTTCAGTTCCTCACTGTTATTACCCATTTTCTCTATTCTTTCTATATGAAGATAGTTCTTGTTCAATGACTCTAATAACGCCAAAGAGGAATCTGTGTCACACATCTGTGCAGCTGGGTGATACAGCTCTTCGTCTATGTCTTTGACTCCCAGGCCTGATATTGCTATGCGCAGGAAACCTAAGAGTGAGTGAGGGAAAAGCAGTTGTTGTGTCACAAAGGCCAACGTTGATATTGGAAAACTTCCTCCCGAGGCTGAGGTGCAAGTGTGGTGGAACTGAGAGGTTTGTGCAGGTGTGTGTGTGTGTGTGTGTGTTGGGGGGGGGGGTCCTGTGAACCTCCTCCGCAGCCCATTGGTTGGTCACGAGCCAAAGGTTGTGAGCTAAGGTCTAACCAAGAGGAGGGGGGTTCCTAACTGCTATAGCAGGTTGTGAGCTGAGGTCTGTATCGAAGACGATGGGGTACCTAACCACTAGCGGGGTTATGAGCTAAGGTCTATCCAAGAGGATGGGGTAGCTAAATGCTTGGAGGTTATGAGCCAAGCTCTGTATCCAAGACGAGAGGGGTACGTAACCACAAGCAGGTTATGAGACAAGCTCTATCCAAGACGAGGAGGTAACTAACTAGTGACAGGTTATGAGCCAAGCTCTGTATCCAAGACGATGGGGGGATTGCTAACCACTAGCAGGTTATGAGACAAGCTACCCCTAAGGCCGAGACAAAAGTCCATGTCCCCTTAGGGGCCTGGGGAAGGGGACGAGGTAGTCAGACGAACCTTTGATGCAAGTTTTAATTCCGATGTGTCATAAGATCAAAGGCATCAGTCTCCCTCTCATCAGCTTGCGCCTTCCCCTCCCCCCTCCCCCCTCTCTTCTCTCCTCTTCCCCCTCCCTCCCTCCCCCTCCTCTGGTCCCGCGTCCAGACTAGAGGCGTGATCACATGAAAGGCGTATCGGCCTTACTAATGAATTTGGGCATCAAGTTAATTTTTCAAGTATGGTAATGCGACGGCGGCGGCCATGTCTGTGTAGCTAGTGGAAAGGGACGCGTTCGTATTTATTTTCTTTTTGCTTTCTATTTTCACATAATTGCAACATTTGATGGTTTATCTATCTTTGTATTTTGGTTATCAATCATCCCTTCTCCCTCTTGCAGAGGCAAAAGCCAGAGTACTATTAAATAAGTTTTACACAGAAATATATCGAACTTTGTGGACGATAAATCGCATTTCGTCAGATTAAAAAAATATGAAAAATGAAGTATGTATATAATCCCAGTATTAATTTTTATTACAGCGGTATACTAAAATATTTTTTGTCGATCGCATTTTACACCAAAACGTTGATGGATTCATAAGAGAAAGGTCAGTCAGCACCTAAGTGTTAATCTTCTTAAATAAATTGTTTTGAAAAAAAGTCTGGTTCAAATTCATAAAAGAAGAGAGGAAATATTTTCCTTTCCTGTTTTCATCTGCATCGCGAAATGGGATGAAAAAAAAAGATTTTGTAGCATTTCCTGGCAACTTAGACGTCATCACAGGAGAATGTTGAAGATGTTTTTCTTACGGTGTTGGACGGACTACATTTATTCAGTTTGCTCGAGACGTTCAGACGATGATGTTCTTGTTCACCGACAGCAGAAGCTTAGGTACTGCTTACTATACGATTCAAGACAGTCTGTTTATTCTGTTAAATATTTCGAGTCAAGAGGACTTCAAGAAGTTGGGGGTCAAGACTGTGTGGTTGCTCATAGAGAACCTTCATTAAAATCTTTCTGAGGCTGTAAGTCTAAAAGCGCTGCCTGTGAACAACCCCCCAAGGGTATATAGAACACCTGCACTGTCCACCACATCCACAAACTCCTCTTCACCTGATGACTGGTTCCCTCACCAACGTGCAACAAACAAACAACCTGCTTCCCTCCCTTTCTCTAAGCTGGCTGGTCGAGCAATCCCGCCCACCCTTGGGCTGGCCAGACACTTTGATGAGCAGACTAGAACACCCAGGTCGGTCATTACTTCCTCCCCCTGTGTGTGTGTGTGTGTGTGTTTTCCTATCCATGTTCATCTGAGCCAACTTCTGCCCTCCCCATCACAGAGTCTGTGGCGGCTCAAAACGCCGAGGCAAAGGCTACTCCAGCCTATATATGGCTCCCAGATTTAGACCCCCTGCAAGGGGAACTATTGCAACACCGAACTTGCAATATCTGTTTTTTTTTCGCGTATATTTAGAGGGCGGGTCTTCATATATGTCCTTTGATATAGATTGCTCTCACTAGTTTCCGGCGTATAACACATGAATATATGTTAATTTTAGTCTATATATGATTACCGAAGGAACTATGTTCCTCAAGGAGTCCTGGCGTTCCCTGGGACCTCTTTCTGAAGCCTCCTGCAGCCCAAGGCTCCGCCACTTCGAGTTGCAGGGAAATATAGATTCGCTTTTGCAGTGAGAATTTTTCCTTGCGCAACGTTCACAATCCACCAGAATTCATGCTATTTTAACCATCAATTTCCAGGAGACGAGAGATAGACTGGAGATAATAACAGGCGTAAAAAGAGAGGAAGTCAAAGAGTAAATAGTAAATGGACACACACACACACACACCAGCCCTGTGTCCACAACAATTCCCTCTTCCTCTACCACAGTCATCAGCAACCCTTCCCCCTCACCACTGTGGCAATTACTAACCCCTTTCCTCGTCACTACGGCAACCACCAAATCCCTCCCTCTATCATCGCTATGGCAACCACCAACCACCAATGGCAATACTCAACCTTTACTATATTCAGCATGAGACGACCAACTAAAACCTTGCCATCATCACTATGGCAACCACCAACGTTTCCATACCTTCCCATCATCACTATGGCAACCACCAACGTTCCTATACCTTCCCATCATCACTATGGCAACCACCAACGTTTCCATACCTTCGCATCATCACTACGGCAACAACCAACGTTCCCATACCTTCGCATCATCACTATATGGCAACTACCAACGTTCCAATACCTTTGCATCATCACTATGGCAACCACCAACCCCTTGATCGCCATGGAAACAAGTAACCAACCAACCACCAGATTTTTTCGCTCAAAATCAGCGGGGGAAAAAAGAAAAGAAGTAAATCAACCAAAATTTCACAGTTTTAATTTGAAGTTGGCCAAAAACTTTTACATATTCATTAGCAAAAGGCCCAGGGCGGCTATTGTGATGATGGCTGAGTGTGTGTGGGTGACGACGGATGAGTGTGGGTGACGATGGATGAGTGTGGGTGGTGATGGGTGAATGTGAGGGGTGAAGAATGACGTGGACAATGGGTGAATATAGGTGACACTGACTGGTGGTAGTGATGATGGATGATTGTGGATGACAGGTGAGTGGCGGGGTGGACGATGATGGATGATTACGAACAATGGATGAGCGTGGATGAGGGACACCTGTACATATTGCAAAGTCATTCACTATCATTAATTTACTACGCTTATTTGCATAATGAAAAATGCTAATGTGACCTGTTGGGCTGAATGGTAGTCCGAAGTCATTACAGGCGAATGTTTGTCAGTCTCTGAATGTACTGCTACACGTCCAGGCCATCTGTATTCTCTGATGACCTCTGATGACCTCTGATGACCTCACCCATCCCACCCCCCCACCCTCCATCTCACTGCAAAAAGCAAGCCATAGTCAGTGATGATAAGATTTTATACGTGACATTAAGTGAAAAAAAAAAGAAATATATGATTTAAGTCACTTCTACGAGAGACAAAACTTTCTCTCTCTCTCTCTCTCTCTCTCTCAATAAAGAAAAAGAAAACTAGCTCGGGTTCTCAAGGGGGGTTGGGGGGTGGGGTGGGGGGAGGGGGAGGCAGGACAAGAGGACGCCCGTCGTGTTGGCAACTCCTCCGTTGCACGTGCAATGGCAACATTTCAATCTGCAACTCTATTCTCCTTTTTTTCTACCTGATTAACTCTGTGCTCTGTAACTTCCCCTAACGATGCTGTCCTTCTGTATATAAGTAACTTTATGGTCCTTAAGTTACGTTTAAACCTCTTTCTTTATGTCTAACTTTATGCTCCCTAACTTGGTTTAACGCTATTTATTTTTCTAACTTTATGCCCTCTAACTTAACGCTACCATTTTTTTTGTATCTTACTAACTTTACTCTCTCTAGAATTCGACTGACGATACCATCTTATTGTGTAGGTGGTAGCAAAAAGAAGTATATGACAAAGAAAAACAAGAAAATTGTTTTGTATCATCCATGGTCATGCAAAAAGGTAGGCGACAGATTTAGTCTAGAATTCTGGAAAACAAGAAGACTTCCATGATAAGGACAGTGAAGAAACGGGAAAAGATTTATGCTCTTTACGTCGGCTGAGACGGGAATAGGGAACTTGAATGCCCTTATCAAGGCCATCTCATTAACGCTATGGGAGGATGAACAGCTGGGATGACTGTGGACCGACTGCTGCAAACCAGAAACTCGAACTTTCGACCCAGGGTGGCCCGTGAATGCGTCACCTGGTCAGCTACGCTAACCGCTAACACCACGGAGGTCCGTATTGCGCACAAGTCCTCCGTATTCACCCAGAATGGCGTGGTGTTTCTATTGAGACAGCCACTGGTCTCCCTCAGGAACAGCGGGAATGCGATCGGGTCGATCTATAATTCTCCCCGATGATTAAACGGCACCCCCCCCCTCCCCCCCGATATGGCCATCAAGCCCGGACGAACATAACTCACCAGAAAGGAGATAACAGATGATTGAAATCCTCCTTAAATCACAAGGCGTCCTAAGGCCCTAATAACTAAACCCCTACCCACTCTCCTCCCGCCTCCAGCCCCCTCTCCAAGGGAGGATTCAGTCTGATGTGCATTTGTTCTGGGGTTCTCCCCATCGATCCTCCTTCTCCTCCTCCCTTGAAGGGAATCGAGTACAAAGGCGCTAATAATCCGGCAATACACACACACACACAACAGGCTCCGATAGCTTCAACGTGGTATTAAGGAGGCGGCTCTGAGTTCGGTCACATTCCTTCGCTCCTCCGTTAATGTGTTGTCATTACGATACGCGACTTCCAAATCGGAATTCTGTTCTCGCTGTTGCTTCCTGTGTGTGTGTGTGTGTGTGTGTGTGTGTGTGTGACTGTGTGCATGTATTTACGTAAGTATATGTATATATACGTACGTGTTTAGGGAGGATAAGGGAAGGTTGGTATAGAGCAAGATTTGGAAGAGAGAGAGAGGTAGGTGTACGTGTCTGAAGTATTTAGAATACAATAATGAAATACAAAAAATCGTTTGACAGAAGTGTGACGTACGTAACACCAGCACAGACGGTGGAGTCCATGAGATGATAAGACTGTGAGGATAACAAATGAGAAATGTACATGTTGGAATGAGATGAATTCATGAGTAAGAAAAAGAAATTATATGAACGCAAACTGCCTACATATCCTTTGTCATTCGATGTGTGTTCGTGACAGCAGAATAGATCAGAAACAGTGAGCATAGTATGGAGAGACTGGAGATGAGATTAGAGATAACTAAAGAAAAATGCCAGTATCTTTTATTTTCTTTGAAGGTAAGGAGACACAAATTACATCAGGGGTGGGACTTGTAACGCGTTATTCGACTGCTTTATTTTCCCTTGGCGTTAATACCAACAGTTCAGGTTCACAGGAGAAAGTGAAGACTTTGCCTGGCCACTCGTAAACGATAGTTGACTCAGTGTCATATATACGGGGCCTCCCACATATCATGTAAGGGATACATATATAAACCCATATATTCAGATTACTCAAGGAATGTTACTTATATTCCAGTCAATTCGGGTATACATTTGACTTCCTAACAAGCTATACAGGTCAGTAGAGAATGAAATAATGTCCTTTGTCACCCTGACCCGCCAAAGTCGTTACCAAAGTACTGCTTCATAACAAACTGGCTCTCCCTCCAAAAAACTTCAGCAAGATATTTGACATCAATGTTTTCTTTTCTAACAATTACCTGAAGCGGCAGGAAGTTTACCTGACCCAAATTTGCGCCGGAGTTCTAGATTTTCAGGAAGTTTGTTTGGTGAGAACTTCTTCTTACTTCATTCACTTCATTCATTTCTTTTCTTTCCCCTTCTTTCACCAGGAGGGAGGATTTGAAGTCATAGGGACAGTTGTCGGGTTGTTAGTGTTACGTGGGCAGCGTGTTGACTTGGCCGAGTTTCCCTACCTGGGTACTAATGCTCCAGGCCGAGGCTAAACACACACACACACACATACACACACACACACACACACTGCCTTTAAATACACTATCAAATTTTCAAATATTCCCTGAAATATCTTATTTCTTAATGATTACGAGAATATCTATATTTTTTTCTTGTACATGGATTCAATTCCAACACTTCATGCGCACAATGCAACGATCCTTACAGTACATCGTCCTGAAATTAACGCTCACACGCCCTATTTCATTGGCCGGGTACAGGAGGAGATGAACCCGGGCAGCTCTCACACATCCGACGAAGCGGCAAAACAAGCTCTTCCATGAATAGGCCAGGATCCCCTGAATATTTACGAGGATAGAAAACGGGGAACACGCTCTGAATTAAAGGATGGGGCTAAAAATAGTCGCGGGGGGGGGGGGGGGGGAGAGAGAGAGAGAGAGAGAGAGAGAGAGAGAGGGAGAGAGAGAGGGAGAGAGAGAGAGGACGAGTTCTGGGAGGGAATCCTACCAACTGGAGGCATCAGTGAAAAACAGAAAAAGGAGTTACCCTCTGGACATTTTCTGTGACAAAAAAGACCAACTCATAATAAACTGAATGGAAACAACACCGCTGCTGCGTCGTATCATATCCAGAAATATGTCCTCAGTTGCTCACCAGATGTTCCAAAACTTTCATTCTATGAGAAAATGCTTAAAATGTGGTATTCGTAGTGATATGACCTCGCCCAGTCTCTCAGCTTCGTACTTAGAAGCGTGCGTACATCTTTATAAACAGGTTGATTTTGTACTTTATTTTGGATTATAGACAAACAGAAACTTTGGACAGATTACAGAGACTGATTATCTTTAAATGGTCTGTGTATAGTGGAAAACAGAGCTATTTCAGTATCATGGGTGCGAAGGGACTAGAGTTGGAGAGAGAACTGCTTCCTAGGGGACGCCAATGTAGAGCATGATGATTTTGGTTGAATTTTCATTCACAGCAATTCACCCTACTACATACGTACGGGTTCTATGAATTATTGTGGAGAGATGATTTGCTAGACCAGTGGTTCAAGAACCACCTGCAAAATCGTCATCATTGTCGGTGGGTTCTGCCCTAACATGAAAAAGAGCGGCAGTTTACAGCTGAACGCAGCGCCGTGCTGATAACACAGGAACCGCTTGGGGGAAAATCTGACAAACTTAACGCGCTTCGCTTAGCAGGATTTCACTACTCTGTCCCTCGCGTCCGATACGAGTTCGTACCCCGAACTGGCCGGAATGGGAGGGTACATTCGGGTGACAAGGGCTTCATATACCCACGGATGACAGGCAGTGTCGAAGCGAGTGAGAGATAGAAAAAGAGAGAAAGGACGTATTGGCTCATCCAAAAAAAGCCGAGAAAATTTACAAAAAGGATTTCTCCGCGGCACCGAAAATGAGAGAAAGAGAGAGAGAGAGAGAGAGATAGATAGATAGATAGATAGATAGATAGATAGATAGAGAGAGAGAGAGAGTGTCTCTTGCAAAGGTATTTCCTTGTCCTTACGCCGGCCAGCCCAAGGTTCCATTCTGACGCCGAAACAGAAGAACGAACCCTCGAGCAGGGAGCTCGAAGCACTTCGTTCTCATTCCTTCTCGACTCTGCCCATCGGAGTCGAGTCCTCGCGCAAGAAAGAGAGAGTTGAGAGTTATTTCCCCCCCCCCCCCAGTGGCTGGGTTGCCCTAGTACGTCCGGTAACACGCCTTAAGTCAAACTTACAGACAGTCCGTCATATAAATTCAGAGAATTCTCCCCCGACGGGTTACTCCGGAGGAGGGAGTCAAACCACGTTCCGGCTCTGTACCCGCCTCTTTTTTCGAACATCTGGGCTTCATCTCGTGTTAGAAACTTCCCCGGATTCGTGAAAAGACACCGGGAATTCCCGGAGGGAATTCCTGTCGAATGGAATTAGGTAGTTTGGGAGGAGGAGGAGGAGGAGGAGGAGGAGGAGGAGGAGGATGAGGGTTCAGCTGATTCTAAAGTATACCGCTGCTGCTCTCTCTCTCTCTCTCTCTCTCTCTCTCTCTCTCTCTCTCTCTCTCTCTCTCTTTTTATCGCTCTTACGAGGGTTGTCTGAGGTCAGGAAGGGAGAAGGGGATGGGTGACAAAAG
>JAYMFT010254871.1:0-10852 GCA_038088735.1 Panulirus argus
AGAGAGAGAGAGAGAGAGAGAGAGAGAGAGAGAGAGAGCAGTGTAAGGTATTGAAAGCCGGTGAATATCAGCGGGACATTTATATCAAAAGAGCAGAAAAGCGATCATTCACCGGCAGCGGACGGCAGACGACCCAATTAGCAAGCACAGGCAAGAAATGGCGCACACAAACAGTTAGTTGGATCTGGTCTGATCACCGGATATATGTACGTACGTAATATGGTTTGTCATCCCGATGAAATTCCGATTTGTGTGGTACGAACAGTCAGACATACAAAATCTCCATCATACGTATAATCAATTCTATCTGTTTGTCTATTTACGAAGAGCTGGGTTGGTTTGAAGCCGGCTGTTCTATTCGAGACTCGAACCCGGGCACGTGGGATTCGTAGGCCGTAACGCTGACCACTGCACTGCGGGGGTTGTGCATGTGTAATCATCTATTTGTAATCATCTATTCGTTTGGCACCGGCAAGGAGTTCTGTACTCGTGGAACCCCATCTCTTAATCTTTCTTTAGGAATATACTGTCTCTTAAATTTCCGTATGCCTTCGACACTCATATTCTCGTAACTCAGTTTATCCCATTCATCCACTACTCGCACACTAAATAAGTACTTCATTACGTCTCTTCCGACAAATTTCTTGCATAATTTCAGCCTACAATAGAAAAACAAATCAGTTACCGAGAATCGGTTACCGTCATCAAACTGGTTAAAAAATCTTAAAACTTGTGCAGAAGTCCTTCCGTGGAGGACGAAACTATGGCCTCTACCCTCGCACTCTTAGTAAGCTTTCTTAATTCTTACGCCACTTTTGCTGCCCTCGTCTGGACCTTCTCTACTAGTTTTTTGTGTTTCTTTGAGTGCAGGGTGCAGGGACCAAATCTGAGGGGCATATTGTAGTACTGGCTTATCGCATGATTAGAACAGTTTGCTAAGTACATCCTGATCCACGTACTTGAATGCAGTTCTAACAGTTACCAACTGACAGTTTGTCTTCTCTACTACTCTCCCAGTGGGGCACTGGCACCAGGTACACTGTCGGCTCCCAAGTACCCATAACACACATATTGCTTTCAGCTTATCCCCTGTGGGATAAGAGTCATATTGAGGTCTTTTTTTCATCAAGTCCCATGTTCATTATTCTGCATTGCTTAGGTTAAAATTCATCAGCCATATATCAGGCCAGTTTTGGACTTTGTTTCAGTCCCCCTTGTAAGATGATGCAATCCTTCTTTATTATCACTTCCAATATAACCATCAAATCATCCGCAAACAGCAGGCAGAAGTTCCATCTTTCCGTACTGTCATTTACGTGTATCAAGAAAGGGAATGGTCCTAAGGCTGAACCCTGCGGCACCCCACTGGTGACCTCAACCCATTTCCAGAAGGCTCCGCCATCATACGTCCTTTGTCTCC
This sequence comes from Panulirus argus, assembly GCA_038088735.1. Classification (NCBI taxonomy): domain Eukaryota; kingdom Metazoa; phylum Arthropoda; class Malacostraca; order Decapoda; family Palinuridae; genus Panulirus; species Panulirus argus. The sequence goes on from JAYMFT010254871.1 coordinate 1,421, forward strand.
TTCAACTTAGATAATCATCTATCCATCTCGCCCTTATTCCTGCCTGAAGATCCAGCCATTTTACCAAACTCCAATTTAGTCCGGTGTCAATTGCCTTCTGGGCGTCCGGATACACACAATCCATCCAACCTTCTCCTTTGTCTGAAACGGAACTCACTCTCTCATAGACGTCAAGGAAGGTCGTGACACATAACATCCTCTCCCTGAATCCGTGTTCTCTCTCGCGTATGCATTTTCGCTCTAGCATGTATTCATCAATTTTCTTTATGATAATCTTTTCCAATAATTTACACTTTACGCTCGCCAGAGTTTGGTTGTTAGTTTAGCGTAACTTCCTGAACTTTCTTAAAGACTGGTATGACATTTGCCCTTTTCTATTCTCTTGGCGTTCCAACTTTCTTCCAGCGAGATGTTGAAACAACATTTATCTTTTAAGATGACCGTCAAATGTATATGTAGACATCATCAAGCATATGTGGAAAAATTTCAGCAGGACCATAAGCTCTAAGTGGATCAAGGCCCTTTAGTATATTGTTTATGTCTTTTTAAGAGATTTTGAGTCCTTCTGAGATCTCCTCCTCATTGTGTGCGTGTGTGTGTGTGTGTGTGTGTGTGTGTGTGTGTGTGTGTGTGTGTGTGTGTGTGTGTGTGTGTGTGTGTGTGTGTGTCCTTCTGTTTCTTCGTATTTCTTCATGTAAGTACATATACCTATGTGTACGAATGATTCCTTTATTTGAAAAAGAAATTCTTATTAATATAATATTCTTTAACAAAACACCCTCTGAACCACGTTATGTATCAACCTCTCTAACCTGTGGCTCCAACACCTCCCAAGCCAATTAATTTCCTGCCAGTAATCAAACCATCAGAGGAGGGTTTGTCTCCCTATGGTGATTCTTGTCACCGCCCGAAAAACACTTTCCCCTTGACGGTCCGCATCAGATGGAGAGGCAGGCGGCTTCCCCCAATACTGTTAATGGTAACTGAAGCCTGGGTATATATGTGTGTGTGGCGAGGCTCTGTTGGTGATCTGCTGTTGGTGAGATTTGAAACCTGTGTTGTTGGTGCGTTTTCGTGTTGGTGATTTCTGGTCTATTTGATGATGGTGTGTATGTCTCTTGATGTGGTGTGCCTGTGTGTGTGTGTGTGTGTGTGTGTGTGTGTGGCTGAGGGTTGTTCTGTATATCCTGTTTCAGGTGATTGGTTCAGAGTTATGTAAGTTGTTTGTATGTATGTTTCACACAAAAGCTGTTTGGCCGGGAAACACGTTTGTATAGAGTAAGAGCCGTGTTGGTGGTGTTCACGTCTGTAGGGAGAAAAGGCCGTTTTGGCTGTACTCATGTGTATACAAGTCAAGAACCGCTGCCACCAGTCACTCCTATCCTTCAACTGAAACTAAAAAGAATTAATAGGTCAATAAAGAGTTGTCTGAGCGCAGATCCTTGACTCCACACCGGTGAACTGCTGGCTGCAGAGCTGGTGATGAGAGGTCTCTGTCAGGGGAACCAGACGCGTCAACCTTCCCTCGGCTCATTGTTCAGTGGGTGTCCTCAAATCCTCTGGTCACACGCACCATCCTCATCTGACGGTGGGGGAAGAGTAACACTTACTACGGCACTGTGTATATTGACCTTTATCGTTTCCTTGCTATATGTTATCATATATATCGGGTTACGGTGTATAATCCACTCTTTTGTAACACATACAGGAGGTGGAATCTTCAGGAAGGTTATTAAATAAGTTACTTGTTCCATATAAGTACTTAGAGACACTAGCGGATTAAGTTTGGTCAACATCTGATGAAAAGAAATGTCGTTTAAAGTGGTCATAAACTCCGGGAAAGATTATTCACATTAGGACAAAAGTAGTTAGTAAAATTTCTTACAAAAATGAGTATTATTACTAACTCCCCGCCGTCATCATCAGTGCTTCCAGTAAATTGTGAAATAATGTCTTCCTGACGTCGAGTGATGGCGCCCAGGGGAATATGGAAATGAAGCAAGATTTTTGTACGGTGGAGGCAAGGTGGAGATGACGGAGGAGCATGGTTGGGGGTGGGTGTTGGAGCTGCCGAAGGAGCTCATGGGGATGACAAGATGTTGAGGAAAGTTCATAGAATGCTGGAAATGTTGGAAAACATTCATGACCAACAAATGTACAAATGTTCTTTATGATCGACATATCTAACATTCAACTCAGCTTTAGTCGCGTTTAAGACGATACAAAAATGTTATCCTTAACGACTGGTCAAACCGTCGTTTGCAGACCCAGCAGCAACGCCCTCCTCTCCTCCCGTCCCAGTCAGGGAGGACATCACCATTGTCGTACATTACTTTTACCTTCTGCCACTGGAGGTTGAGCGGCTGTTGGTGCAGCGCTGCTCCAAGCGAAGACCAGAGGAGGGAACCATGACTAGTCACCACAGACAGACGTGACGACTCCTTCACGCGAGCAATGGCGGTGAGAGTCAGCGTTGGGAGGGAGCGATGAGGCTCATGTGTCCTTCTATACCTCAAGTGACTTAAGTTCAGAGCGCTGAGGGTCTTCCACACAACCGAGTGACTTACGCAGGGAGCGCTGAGGGTCTCGTATACCTCGAGTGACTTAAGTTGTAAGCTGAGGGTCTTGTGTACCACGAGTGACTTAGGGACTCTGAGACTTGAGGCACTCTACTGATAAAGTCCTCACACTCGAGTCTGTTCACTCCAGCAAATCACTGTCCAGGGAGGGAGGGAGGGAGGGATGGAGGGAGGAGGCTGAAGGCCTCTTACACCCACACACACACACACACACACGCAAGATGTCGTCCGCCACAAGAAACGGGCTCACGGTGTGATGTGCCGCTCCGTTCCCGGCTCCCTCACAATGACAGGGCGGCATCAAAATGCCCCATCACTCCGGGTGAACTACTTTACAAACTTCTTCCTGACAAGTTTGTGTCCAGGATGATAATCTGCATATTTGGGGGTTGAGGGATTATTAGTGAAACATTTTCCATCCTGAAGACAAGCCACTCTTTTACTGCTAAAGTAGATATTTTTCAATATATACCTGGTGTTTGATTTGATTTGTGCCGGTAGCCCCTACGGCAAATTTATTGTGCACCGTATGCTCATCCTGTGAGCGGTAGCGATAAAGGATCACAGAGGTCACAAATTAGCTTCCCACAGAAGACAGCTGAAGGTGGCCCAGCGTGTCAAAATTTTGAGAAAATAAAAAAAACCTGGACACATATCATTCCACTCACTGTATCCGAAACCTTAACGGTTTACTCATAAATCCATGTCAAGTAAGTGGTTTACAGATACATGAAAATAAAAAAATGAATTAGAAGTAAAATACTTACATTTAATCAACTGAGAATCTAAAGTTTCAGAATGAAAAATGATGCGAAATCGAAAGCTTCTGACGCGCTGTTTTTCCCACTCGTAGTCTCAATATTTTACGTAGTTCGCGCTTGTTTTGGGCTTGTGTATAAACACGTTAGAGAATTATGCTCGGTGAGGGTGAAGGGCCAAATCCCCACCACTGTGTAGCGGTCATAGAGAGAGAGAGACTTGCCTGGGGATGAAACATATGTTGGTGTCTCTGGCAACTCAAAATGATTTTGTACACACACACACTCACACACACATACACACACATCCCCGCCTCACAGAGTCCTGTAGCTGCCATCACCCACCGTAACATCTCCCTCAGGAAGATCCTACGTTGTCCAAGCCCTCTCCCTCTCCCTCCGAGTACCCAACGACCACGTTCGGCAACTCCAGCGTCATTACCCTGCATTACCCCAGCCTCTGCCAGCTGGGTCGCAACTCCAAGTACCAGCCTCTGGTGTTCAGTTCTCTCTATAGCACATCTCCAGCGCCAGCTGCACCTGCAGTAGATTCTACAGCGACCTGTCCAGGACTGTATTTCAGCCGCGACCCATAGACATAGCTGACAAGCCCTCTACAGCTGAGATGAATACGCAGCTAGGATGACCGCCTACAGCTGGGATGACAATCCATAGCTGGAATGACTGGCTACAGCTGGGAAGACCGTCTACAACCAGTTGTGAGGGTGGCTAACCGGAGCCGCCACTTTCAGCAGTAAACACGAGACGTGCGGGATTTGATCTCGTTTGGTCCCCGGCGGAGCGGAGGCGCACGTCCTCCGTCAGCTGGTGTGGCGGAAATGTTCCTCGTCCGGAGACTTTCCCGTCCTCAGCACGGTCGTACCTCCGCAACTCGTGGTCACTGCGAGATACATATAGCAGTGGAAAGAGTCACTTGAATATGGGTAGCCAGATTCAGCTGTGAATCCGTGTAAAACTAGGTTTGGTGGTGCTACCAGACTCCGCCTGAATGTCGTTGCGCCTCTAGTAAAGAGTCACTTCCTGTGAGGACGTATCAACGGAGGACAATCTCGTCGAAGGACTTCTCCCTCAGGCGGAGGAGTCCATCTTTTCCCTGCTACTGATCGTACCGCAGCCATGAAGCTGCAGGAACCCCTAGGAGAAGGGGGTTCTGAAGGTTTTATAATAATGATAACAACTAATTTGAGTAATTGCTAAACACTCAACACTTAAACGTACTCTGCTCTCAGTTCACACTGTCTTCTCAAAAACAGCCTGAACTGTGAGCAGCAGTTGTAGATCATAACTGCATAGGAAAGATACTTATATGTGTAACAAATTTACACACCCTTATGCCAGTTGCCGGTGATATTTGATAATTTGATATGATTCCCTTGTATTAAATAATTAACTCGGATGTTGTTTACCGCTCATATACTATTGCGGTAACCCATCTACTGCCATTACTGTGTGCTCCCTCTGTACGGGAAATTATTTTGCTATCGGCAACAGCAATTATCCTGCCAGTGGCGTAAATTTTGTTTCATGATTTGCGGCTTGCAATTGTGTTCACTTGTGGTGCTAGTGTTGGTGTACTCGTGGTTGCGAGGGGTGGGTGTTGTGTAAACTCCTAGCTGGAGCATTCCTAGCCCCTCCAGCCTCCGGTAGGCCGTACGTGTTTGCGTTCCCCATTTACTGTTCAAGCATGTCTCAGTGTACAGTGTTAGTAAACACATATATTCTTCTCGTGTTTCTCTAAGCCAGGGATGTTGGCCCTGTGTGGCAGGAGTCCTGAGACCCGGTACAGGACCGTTCCATTTGCTGTCTGCGGATTACCTGCACCCAACCTCCTCCCTGAGGCTCCTCTCTCGCCCAGGACCATCTTGCCAGTGAACCTTTTTAAGTGTTACAACAATGCTCTCACATCTCGTCACTAATAACAATGCATGTTCCAACCAGGGACTCGTCTGTTGACCTTTTGGGACAAGGTTATAACAGCTACGTCCACACACAGAGACACAGACACACACCGTGACTGTCTCTCTATGTCTGCCAACATTCTGTTGTCTTGCTGTCTGGTGTCAGTGTCTCTCTCGCCTCTCCCAACGCTATGTTGTCACACTGTACCGTCTTTCCTCCTCTGGGTGTCAGCGCCTCCTCGCCTCTGCCAACGTAATACTGTTGTCTCAGTGGACGGTCTTCCCTTCTGTGGGTGTCGGTCTCCTATGCTCACTTGTGTTGGAGTCAGATTAGTGGAGATAGGTGGGTTGGCGGAGCTGGATCACCTGATGACACCACCAGTGTGTGTGTGTGTGTGTGTGTGTGTGTGTGTGTGGCGGCAGCCCTGACCCCGTCCCACACCGTACAGCGTGTGTGTATTGTTGAGTTACGGCCAAGGGACCTATATCAGTGAGAGAGAGGGGGAGGGAGATCTTACATCGGGGAAGGGGGAGAAGACCCTACATCAGGAGCGGTGAATGAGGAGATGAGACGTCTACACCTGGGGAGATGGAAGTGAAGGGAAGGGGAGGGGAGGGGAGGGAACTACATTAAGGGTGGTGGAAGGAAAGGGAAGGGAAGGAAGTGGGAGAGTCCACGCAGTAGGAGCAAAGGGAAGGACTGCGGGACTTCACCGTCAGTGACGGTAATGGGCAGGAGAGTCCTTCCTCTCAGGTGTCGCACGTTCCTTGTTCACATAACTACCTCCTGGAGAGTGCACGTGACTCCTGATGGGTCGCGTCCTGAAGGGTCACGTCACTCCTTAAGGAAACCATACGCCCTGAGGGACTCACTTTCTCCAACAGATGAAACAGCAGCCGAGTCTATACTGTACAGCTTTATGACCTTCGTGATCAGAAACGAGTATCGTACTCACGAAAGTACAGCCTGTTTGTGAACATTACATTACGTCACGACTCACTTATTCGTAAAATGCACTACCAATCTAAAATCAATGTTAAACTTGATTGTTGAGATTACATTATAATTTTGTAAATGATATTCAAGTCAACTGTATAAGTAAACTACAGTAATTTGCAGCAGACGAGCCACGGTTAGGCAGACATAGCCTAAAGGCAAATCTATTTAGCGGTAGAGAGATTTGGTCTTGCGGATCATCTTTCAAGACCAACTGGTAATTAGAGATACGAATTAAAGTCCCACCAAGCAGTTAAATGTCCACCTTGACCTGTCATACTAATGGCAGCCGTTAAACGTAAGACGCTCAGCGAACCCAAACGACGTTTTCTTTTCCGGATCTCAAGCTAATTTTCTGCGATATATTTAGCCCCTTAAACTGCCTCCTCTGTTTCACTCTCACGGCAGTTTGGGCCACACTCACTGCCCCCTGACTTGTGGCACGAGTTCTCACGAGTTCCCGCTGCCTCACGAAACTATAACACGAGCGGGGTGTTCCCGGACGCTTCCCAAACGACCAAAGGAAATAGAACATGTAAAGCTTCACCCACTGGAACTACCTGGAACCTGGATTCATGGAACACTTCAGACGAAATATCGAAAGTTTGTGAAGTATACAGCAGCTTATACACCGGCGGCTGCAATATTATCAAAAACTCTTAACATCCCTGAAGCGAGACGGTGTGGTTGTGGGAAATAGTGGTGTGGTTGTAGGTTGTGATGGCTAAGTGCTGTGGTGTGGTTCTAGTTGATGATAGTGTGGGCATAACCACTGTTGTAGTGGGATGGCGTGACTGCGGTTAGTGATGGCGTAATGAGATGGCGTTGTTGTAAGCAGTGGTTGTGTGGTTGTAGGAAGTGATTGTGTACGCGGGAGTACAAGAGAAGGACAAACAACAGGAGAGCCAGTGGTTCGTGACGAGGTCATCGACTGAGGGATTATAATCCGGATTTCCCAGCACCATTTGCCGAAGAGACAGGATATTAAATACATGAAAAAAAGCACTTACCTCACTTACCACCACTCCTCCCTCTGGCGACAACTGCCGGAAGGAGAAAAACCGAGGACAGAACTTTATGAGGTACATATAGAGAGATACTGAAAAGGAAATTTTATGGGGAAGCGAGGATTGGAAATCATACCTGAAGCGCGCGGCGGTCTCCCGGCAGAGGCCCGAAATCTGAAACGAGATAGGAATAATTGATTTTCTAACCAGGAAATTTAAATGAATATATTTTCCTTTTAACGAAGCTTATTTGGTGGTAAATGATGTCACGAGAGTGTTTGTCTCACCGATGATTTAAAGGCTGGTGTGGCAAGTGGCGGTGTGGTTGTGGCTAGCGGTGGTGTGGTTGATGACACTGGGGGAAGAAGTGGTTGGATGTAATGGCAAGTCGCTGTGGTGGTGTGGGGTAGTGACGTGCGGGCCTTGGTGACATTTGTACGGCAGAGGGATATCAGACAGACATAGATCTTGGCCAGGATAATTACACGGCAGTTTGCTCGGGCTGCGTATTACCCAATTTTCATAAAGTTCCCATAATAATGAGGAATGAATGAGGCCGCTGCCGTTGAGGCACCATTACCATCATCTAGTTTACCTCGTTTAGGACTATAACCTAATTTATGGAGCCTGCTTTTCCGGCCATTTCCCCTCCCTCTCTCTCGTCCTCATTTTGCAGTCGGACTGCTTAAGGCAATTTGGGGATTTGAGTCCCTTTAAGATTCCTTCCTTTATGCAAATTTCTGATCTTACCATCTCACTCTTCCCCTCCTCCTCTTCCTCCTCTTCTCTCTATGTCCTTCCCTACTTTGCTACCTCGGTGAACTGTTGGTTCATTCTTCTACAATGATTTTCTTATAGATTTTCATGTCACTGTGTCTACGAGTGAGCCTACAACTTCGGTCTCATATGTTTATCTCATTTAAAACCTCCCGCGTGATCTGAGATTATCTTTTCGTCTCTCTCACATCAGACCAGCTTGACATCTCTAACTAAAATAATCAAATCTATCATTCTGCACAGATTTCACCATCGGTATAAGGCTATATTGCTCATGAACTAAAGGAAGTTACTCCTGATATGCGCGTGTATGTATGCAGCCACTAGGGTTTGTTCCAACTGAGAAACAGTTACGCCTCAACTTGACATTTATTGTTCATTCTCCTGTTGCTCCTGGACCCCGCCATGCATGTCTCTACCAGCGGACCTATCCTTCAGCAGGAGTCCATTACCTCGCTCCCCCACCCTGAGCTGCCCGAGGCGCCCTCGCTGCTTTCAATCAGTGGCCGGTCGCTGCGTCCCATACACGTTGCCCTGCCTCTTTTTTGTGGGTCCGACCCTCCTTGTTCTGACGCGGGCGGAGCAGTAATCACCACTAGCTCTCACTCCCTTATGGCTATGTGCACGTTTCTCCCTCTGTATCTCCCTCTTCCTCTCTCTCTCTCTCTCTCTCTCTCTCTCTCTCTCTCTCCCTCTCTCTCTCTCTCTCTCTCTCTCTCTCTCTCTCTCTCTCTCTCTCTCACTCTACCTACCTACCTACCTTTATATTCCTATATCTACTTACCTCTCCCTCTCTCTACGTCTTCCTATATCTCAGCATCTATCTATCCATCTCTCTCTCCCTCTGTATCTATATCTACCTATATATATCTACATCTGTCTATGCATCTCTCTCTCTCCCTCTATATCCGTATCTACCTATGAATCTCTATATCTGCATCTGTTTCACTATCTTTCTCTTCACTCGTCTCTCCTGACAGTCTCCTGCCCTCGTCCCACCGTGACCTCTCAGCCAGAGGCTCCACACGACTTAAAGCTCTTTGGTGAGGCGAAAATATTTCCGAGCCACCAAAACGCCCTGGCCTCCGCCCTCCCAAGTAGTCCTTCTTCACCGACGTGAGAATTTTTCGAGGTTAAGTCACGTACAGCACCGTGAGGACTTTTTTCATTACATGCGGCTACTGTTTCCCTGCATTCAAATGTTTACGGTTATTAATACCTTGAATGATGAATTACAAAATCTTCTTCCTAGTTCTATACATTCCTGTATGTGTTTTCTGATATTTTTTTCTATGTTAGCTGAGACAGCACAAGCAGCTAAGGCCCTAATCAAGGCCATCCCGTTAACGCTGTATATATATATATATATATATATATATATATATATATATATAT
>JAYMFT010254882.1:0-10852 GCA_038088735.1 Panulirus argus
ATATATATATATATATATATATATATATATATATATATATATATATGGGTGTTACCGGTCTCCACCTGCTCGAAGTTATACCGCGAGTGAAGAGTTCCCTTTAGCGAGACTGCATCACCGGGAATACTGTCTAGTCAAGGTACTTCTCATGTCAAAGGAGTCCGTCGTTACCCTTCTATTGAAAGTAGCGTCGTCTTGAAACTGCAGAAGCCCCTGGAAAACCTTTAACCCACCGGTGCCGTCTAGTCTTTAAAAATAACTAATATATAGAATGTATTAATTTCTTTAAGGGCGGATTAAACAATTTTCTCAAGTGACGTTTTCTTGCATAACACTACATTTATTTAATAGGAAAGTAGAAGATATGAGTCGGGAATAATGATAATAATAATAATAATGCTTTACTGAATTAAAGGCAACAAAAGGTTGACAATATACAAGAGAAAACATGGTTTTAACGATGGAAATGCGTTATACAAGCAGAATTCACGCAAAATAATTGGGATGAGGCTGTTCCTATAAAGGTCTGTACCACCTCAGATGGGTTCGCTGCGTCCTCATTGCAAATGGAATTATATATACATGTGGTTTCGGGTCAAGGATGGCAGCGAAACCCTCATTTAGTTCGTTGGTTGTTCGACTGAGCCTATCAAATGCCGGAGCCATTCAGGCCGTCAGCTTGAAGTTATACATCCACCAGCCGAAAGATCTTCAACGCCTTCGTCAGGTATGAAGGATGATTCGAAGACTACATACACTGTCAAAAGTTAGGATAAAGAGTGAAAGTATTATTTCTATTTCTTTCCCCAAATATGCTGGGTGACTTTCTGCTGTAGACTATAAATTCATCAGATTTACCTTCAATATATTATTTTGTACGAGTTCCTCCTCTCCGGACTCGTTCTCTCTTACCCTAAATTTTAATGTCACAGAAAACGGAAAAGTATATCAATGACAAACATTTTTATCTTACTTTATTTCCTAAATACACCAGACCCAACGATCATTGTTTTTTGTTATAAGCTCAAGTAGCTTGCTTTTAGAACAGTATGCCTGTGTGTGGATTTCATGGCTATCAACAGCGAAAGGTCATCAACCAAGATTCCATTGGTATAAGTTAAACTATAAAAACCAGAATTCAAAATAACGGGGAATCTCATGAACCAAGTGTTGGTCCGAAATAATATAATACGGCTGACTCGTGATCCTATTTTAGCATATCGGTCTACCACGTTTGGGGCCGGGGGTCGAATCATCAGCGATCAGAGGTAAATTATCATACAGAAATATCAAAAATTTTTTGACCCACAAAATCACCTAGGATTTTTATTTTTCAGCACCAGAAAGAATATATTGCAACAGCAAGCAAACACAGAACCCTCACACGATTGGTCAATCACTGAATTTCAGCGCCTATATAAAGCAATTATTTCAAGTTACTTTAATGAAGATGAATACGACCTGCTAGTTAAACGCAAACCTCGAAACAACGTCGATGAAGGGAAAAGATATGTGATATGTCAGTAAAAACAACTTTTAAAATCTCGCCAATTTAAAGCTTACTTTAAAATTGTCAAACAATCGAGAATTTTTAAACTCCGTCAACTTACAGCTGCTATATCGGGTGTTTTACTTACCTAAGAAATTTCAAAGTAAGTGAATTTAATGGTATCCCTTAAACTCCTCCATTTAAACGTTAACCTTTAAAATCTGCCTCTGAAACTTAGCATAACCCTTTAAAATTCCATCATGCAAACTCGTAGATTATAGGTTCCATAAAACCGTCACTAAACGCGAAACTTTAAATTCCGCCAATGTAACTATTCCATTTAACTGGGCTACCCGTTCTATGGCTGCTCCTTTAAATCCATTCATACTATAGCTCTTTAAATTCTTTCATTTACTACGTTCCCTTTCATAAGGCAATCGAACCGTCTCGTTGCCATCCCATTCATAAAATTCATTCGTGCAGCCTCTCATGTGACCGCTATGCTACTTTTTTAAGGCTTTTACGATTTTACAAAAAGGATAGATTTTTCAGTGCTGCCATCTGGTGAGGACTAGGGGAAACAAGTGGAATCTTTAACAGAAAACGGTGAGAAGGGCTTGGAGGACATATTTCATGATTAACAGAATAACTTGGAATACGTTAAGACCAAAGCCGGGTTCATATGAGTATTGCTTACTGTACAAATGTAGGAACAGATAATTACACACACACATGAGCCTCCTTGGTGAAGCGCTTAACGTTACTGACCATGACTCATCACGGGCGAGCCCGGGGTTGGGCCACGCATAGATTTGAATTTGGGGGGGCGGATGGCGGCCCACACCCAACCCAGCTTCCTCTTTTTTCTTAATTGGTGAGCAACATCGTAAGGACAAAATATATCCTAATCAGAGGCCATCTTTAAAGGAAGAAAGGTTACATGAAGAGGGAGAGATAAAAGAAGGAAGAGAGTTTCACAGCTCAGTTGTTTCGGGGACGGAGTCCTCACTACATATGGTTATGCCTAGCATCTTTGTGTCATTAAAGCAGGGCCCCTTAGAGGAATTTAATCCGGGGGTACAAAAATTCTTTCGGGCTCCCTTCCTTCCCTTCTCCATTAATCATCCTCTTTTGATCCAATAAGGTTTCAAGCCATGAGCTGTGAGGCCAAAATGGGTATGGAAGATGAAACAGGGTTGGAATGCTTTGTTGATTTTCTGCCTTTTCTGAGATCCCAGGAAATTCCCGGGCCCCCTTTGGGATCCCCCGGGCCCGGGTACGATGAACCCCCTTGCACCCCCCCCCTTCTCAGAAGCCCTGCTGAATTGTCGTGTATTGAAGCTGAACAGTCGGGGAAAAAACGATTCTCAGGGCTACATGGAGAAATTGTATTTTCGCACTGTTTAATTTAACAATGCTTACTGTTTTCCGACATTGAAATGCTGGACAGGTCCGGTATGAGAGAGGAAATATGTTCGGTACGAGAGAGATGAGTACAAAACACCAGCCGAACTGAGACTGTGTCATAATACAGACTCACCAGCGAGGCTTATCTAATAGTTATCTTGTATCTTTCTTCCCTACACTGAAATGGAGCTGTGGGAATGTGGCGCATATCTCAAATCTCATCACAGGCGAGACAGAGCCACGCACCCAACGCTCAGCAGCAACAGAAATCACACCTGAAGACCATTGTGTGTGTGAAACCACAGCTCTGCAGTTTTCCCGCGAGAGAAACTGCAGATAGACATGCAGTGTTACATAAAAGAGACCGCAGCCATGCACTTGCGCAACGGGTTCCATACCTACGCAATGTTACACAACAAATCACGCAGTTACTCGCTCTTGCATAACCCAAACTATAGCGAGGCAGCTTTACACAACAGAAACCACAGTGACGATGAGTTACATAACAGTAATCATTGTTACTTAGTGTTGCATAACAGGAATCACAGTTACGCAGTGTTACCCAATAGAAACCACAGTTAGTGATGCCTGTAACAGAAACCACACTAAGCTGTATTGCACATCAGAGATCAGAGTAACCCTTTATTATATAACAGAAACCACAACTATTCATATAGGCACACCAAACAACACACTTGTGCAATTGAGTGTTGCGTACGAGAAACCACAGCTATGTTGCGAAACAGACACCACATCAACAAGGGAAGGCAGACATATCGATGATTGTGTTCCAGCAACATTTCCTCACCTGACAGCACAGTGGGGATGACCACCAGTTCAACACATGTGTACGTTGTACCCTATAGTGTGTTGCCTAGTGAGCAATAGAGAGGGCACTTGGATGACACTGTCGTCTCTTTACGTATACGTCTCGTGTGTCGGACTTCAACACACTTACAATGTCACATGAAGAGCAAAGCTGGGCTTGTGGGATCAAAGCATCGAATCCCTGCTTCCATCGATGAGATAGCCTATCTCAGGAATGGTTAAGCCTAGCTGATGTAGTCTACCCTGACAAAGAGATGGTTTAACTTAGTACAGATATGGTCTGGTTTAGCTAAGAGATGGTTTAGCCCAGCTAAGAAAAGTCTAACCTAGGCAAATTTTTTGCTTGACAAGGAAACGGTCTAGCCTAGCGTCATGGATGGTCTAACCTAACCGAGAAATGGCTAATCACTCTTAAGAAATGGTTTAATCTAACCAAGGTGAGAAATGGTCTAGGCTTAACTAATTTGCTGTGTGATTACTATTTGTGTGTTGCGGGGAGACAGCTCTACACTCGTGTTGCCCCGTCTCTTAGCCCTGTGTATATGTACCAGTCTTGACTCCTGTGACACAGTCATGACGCTGTACCATCCCTTGTACTCCAAGACCTGTCGGTCAGCCTTGTCAGCCAGTATTGATGGATGCTGAACCTAGAGACGCCATTCGCCTCATTTTTCACGAGTCACACTGTCCATTTGTGGGGATTGTTTCCCCTTCACTGTGGAGGTTAGCTGCAGCAAGAGTTAACTTATGGATTACATATAAAAGCGAGCGCAATTTACACTTTTTGAAGGTCATACCCTTTCAGTGGTGATGAAACAGCTAAAGGAATAATTAATTCAAATTGTCATTGAATTTGATTATATTTATAGTGTGGATAACCACTATGTTCCAAAGCATTATTATCCGAAATGTCACAAACATCCTGACCTAACCTTACCTTAACTGGATATGGTTCCCTAATCTTAGGTTATACATTAACCTTTTGTTTTACGAGACATTGTTGCTTCGGAATTACGGTACCTCGAAACTGAGAGTGAATTCCTCACATTCCGGATTCTCTGTAGCGCCATGTTTGCTACTTCCGACAAAATGTCGAAGATTGGCTACTGCTAAGTGCCAGGAAGTATATAACCCCGGGAAAATCATCTAATTACGAGGTTTTCCTACTAACAGAGTGACTGTGTCTGAAGCAATCACTTCAGCTGTTAAACCTGGGAGAAAGAAGAACAATTCCTCTCCTCAAAGCCTCACAACATAGTATCTATGCTGAAAATAGGCCACAAACTATATCCAATCTACGATGCGCTCTAGGCTATAACGAAAACCAATCCAATCATCATTTCCCTATTGACAGACATCAAACGCAAGGTTAGTCGTGTAATTCTTTATTTGTAAGGGCCTCCTCTTGAACTGTCCATACCATCGAGTTGCCTGACGCATATATGTGGGTTGGTGACGAGATATTCATCTTTGGTAGCCAAACCATAACATTGGAAGCAGCTTTGAACTCGGTAACCGTCTACAGTCGACCTTATCTCCAGGCGATAATGGAGAGAACCTTTACTATCTCTGAAGAGAACCTGTACTATCTCTATGGGTGGGGGCTCGTTCTCATCACACGCTCGTCCCAAACGTACTCAGTTACAGACAGACGCGCTACTTCTTAACGTCAGGGTCACCTAACTGGAGTCATTGGAGACATGTACGCACGACGGCATTAAATGCATGGGGGATGTCGATCTGAGGTGAGGCGAAGCGTATAAAGTGCAATGAACGATTCCAAGGCCATTAAGTATTTATATGATGCACACACTACCCGACTGGAAGTGACTCTTATGATGGTATTGTATAAGGGCGATCTGATACTGGTGACTCAGGCTAACGTTTTCTGCCTGGACATTTCAGGGGCGTCTTTTTTAATTCTGGTTTTTCTTGTAGAATGTCATTTCTGTATTCCGTTCACATTATGTTTTTCTCTCAATTTTCTGGATCAGTGGTTAACTCTTATGGGGAAGCTATATTCGTGGGAAATGTCAACTAGTTCCTTTCATTACGCATAGAAGTGTTCTTAAATATTATCTACAGAACACAGTTGTAAAGCTAACATGAGGCAGTCTACAAACACCTATCCAGCCACTAACAACGGTTATTACTGTAATGCAGGCATCTCACCGTATTGTGAATGGGGTCAGTTTCCTCATAAATAAATGTTTGAAATAAGCCTCATGTGTTGAGAGAACACACAACAGTCACTCTGTCTGTTCACAGCTGCAAAGAAAAACAGAATCAGGTGACGTCATTCACAATATAAATATTTTCTATTCATTTTAATTTCTTCCACGAAGTGTTCTCAGGAACCTGTTTTATCAACAAAAGATAATGTTATGTTTAAGATTTTGAACTAATTCGTCATATCACGGTCTCTCTATCTACCTCTCGCTGTGCGGTGAGCGCTACGCGCTTACCTTGTCATTTATATACATGTGGATAGGGGAAATAGAATACTAAACACGTATCTCCTGCGTTTCGTACAAGGAGAGTAAGGGGGCGGGAGCCAGAGTTTGGAAATCCCGCTCTCGTGGAACATCAGAAATAACAAATAAAGGAGTCGAGCAAGGACTTTTTTTCTTTCCTCGAAGGATCTAATCATCTGTTCTCGGCGCCACCTAATTCAGGTAGGAGAACAGAGCAGGTATAGCAAAAATATTTTCAGATATGAGGCCGACTGTTTTAAATACCCTAAGAGAACGGCGGCTTAATCCACAGCGGATAATCCATTGTCGTTTAATATCATATGTCCAGTTGGCTGCAGACCCGTTCTGCTCGGCTTCGTCCCCGCGCTGAGGCATGTCCTAATTTACATATAGGCCGACGTAGGCCGAGCTTTGCTTGCAGTATGAGAAACGTTTTGACCGTTTCGTGTTGAGAATTATTTATATATGACAACTTAAGGGGATACCTTGATACCGTGCATTGGTAACGTTAGCAAATTTCAGGTTGTAAATATCATGTTTACAGTATATACAGAGATACCTCTGTGTCACTATTATGAATGACAGATATCGGGTGCCAAGGTGAGAACTTTGGTAACAGCACAGTGGCTGCTGAGTTTCCTCCTTGGCCCAGGTTGGCATCTTTCCGCCTCACATGCGTGTAGGTCACTGGCATTCCGTCCACAAATACATACTCTCCATACTAGACAACGGGCATCTCACATGACTCCTTATTCCTAACCCTAATATTTCCTGCGGTGAGCACTGCGCGATATGGAATTACTAATTTCATGTTCATTTTTCACTGTCATAAATGTGCATGCCTTTAAAAAGTCCTTATTTACAAGAAAAAAAAATAACCTTTTTACTGGTTAAGAAAAAGGCCTTATTTACCACCTGGAAACGGAATTCGTTTTATCTGCAAGATTTTCTCAGCAAAAACGCTTCAACGACGGCAAGTCAATAGTTAGAAAGACATTTATTGGATTCCCAGAAGATGAGAATTAAGCTGGTCATACTTCCCTTGACCCTTGCTAAACCCCCGAGGGAGACCAGGAGGCTTGGATACACATATACCGGTGATCTGATGTCAGCACAGCCTAGTTACCTTCTTGGGGAAAGTGGCCTCCGTCAACAGTGGTCTAAACGTAACCTAATTTTTCACATGATGTACACATGGCCTCTGTCAACCCTGGTCTAAAGGTAACCACCTCGCATCTTCTACGTTGCATATTTCAACACTAGTCTGAACGTAACCTAGTTTTCACAACCTGTACATGGCCTGTCAACTCTGATCTAAACGTAACCTACTCATCGCATTCTGTACCTTGCCTCTGTCATCACTGGTCTATGTTATGTGAAACTAATAAAACGATTGCTTTCGGCTTATCACGTAGCTTGTTCAAGGCTATGGGCCAGTGTATAGATGAATCAGCAGAGTAAACTATCATTTATCAATATTATTCGAGTAATCTCGTTTAAATTATCTCTGATAAAAACACTAGAAAAACATCTCGTCATCGCCAGCACCTCCAGCAAGACCAGTACCACAAGCACGCAACGCCTCCTCCCTCCT
Organism: Panulirus argus; assembly: GCA_038088735.1. NCBI lineage: Eukaryota > Metazoa > Arthropoda > Malacostraca > Decapoda > Palinuridae > Panulirus > Panulirus argus. Next base: position 7,793 of record JAYMFT010254882.1, read on the forward strand.
GCAGTAAAGCCACAGGACTTCGGCAGCGCTCCCTCACTATTGCAACATAAGCCACGGGACCTCAATCAGCACCTCCTTCCTCCTGCAGCAGCACGAGGAAACCAGCATACGACTCGCTTACCTCGCCTACGGCAGCACTACGGAACTCCTGCCTAACTTCTCTTCCGTTTCCTACACCAGGACCACTGTACACCTGCCTCACCCCTTTTCCTGTTCGTACATCAGGTCGTCTTCTGTATCCCTACCATTTCAGTTCTAATAAAAAAAAAAAAATCTAGGCAAAAAACATCCCTAAATTCTAACTTACCCCCGGGGTAAGAAAAGTCATTTAGGATCGTATCCATACAATTATCTTGCACATAAGAAAATATCCCCGATTTTCTATCATTTAAGAAATTCATATGTGTTACAGTGTGAGTGTGTGTGTTGGGGGAGGGGGGATGGTACTTGTGATGTCAGAGTTTACAAGTCTGTTCCCTATCAACGGGAACTCTGAAACTGTTTGGGGCATCTATAGACTTGATGGCGAACCCGTTTCGCTAGGGTATAATTTGAAAGGCCACTTCCCGAAGCAAGACTCAGAAGGATTTGTATTATGAGTGATTGGTATGTTTTCCCTATTTGTACCGTTTGCTTCACTATTTTGTCGACTGAAGTACCTACTTTATGTCAATGTTTTGATTTTGGAATACATTGATTCGGCCAAGCAAAGGCTCCGGCTTATCTTTTCTATTATTTTCAGAAAATGACGAATGAAATACGACACAATACAATCCTATTTTGAAGAAAAAAAAATATATATACAAGGGTTTTCAAAAATATGATGTTAAATCCAGGTTGAAGTTGTTAGGCGTGAACAACGAGAGTAGCAACAACAGTGATGCCGGCACCTGGGCCGGAGCGGCTTTATTATACTTACCAGCTTTTGAACATGTCTACCTACACAACCTCCCCCCCCCCCTGCGCTCATCCTGCTGTTGTCTAACAACTACAGGGCCTCTGAGAAGGCGGTGGGGGGGGGGGGATGGTCCGGGTAGTACGTCGTACATGGGCCCGGGGGTACAATAGAGGGTCCGGGAATTTCCTGGGATCTCGGAAAATCCAGAGCGCTCCATCCACCCCTCTCTCATCTTCCATACCCTTTTTGGCTTCACAGCTCATGGTATAAGACCATAGTGGATGACTAATGGAAAAGGGAAGGAAGGGGGCCCGAAAGAAACTTTGTATCCCCTGATAAAATTCCTCTCAGGGGCCCTATTAACAAACCTTTTTCCAGAAAGACGTCATCGAATATATATATATATATATATATATATATATATATATATATATATATATATATATACCCAACTCCACCAGTGCAATTCATTGTACTTCATCAGTATTTCCTTCAACAATTTCTCTCCCTCATCACGAACCCACTGTGTCCTTGAGATCACTCGTGTGGAAGGAACTGTGCAGTTGGTTATAATACGACCAACACCAATATTTTTTTTCTTATGCTTTCGAGCTGAAAAAACTACATATTCTTTTCCTTATATTCCCACATTACATAGATTTATATAAATTCAGTGATTTGTTTAATTATCATTAAAAGAATGTGGTAGTCTATTAGCTTTTTCTCTTCAAAATGTACAATGAATAACATTTTCCGTAATAATAATAATAATATGTTCATTATGTCTTCAACGATTTGTCACCATTATTGCTCTATTCTGTACCACTGTCACGTCCTGTCACAAGAGCATTGTGGTGGACAAGCCGTGTGTGTGTGTCAGTGGTTAGGGTGGTGGTGGCGACGTGTGACACAGGATCTCATACACACACATACATGCCAAGCATGGCCTCAGGGCCACTGGCCACGTCATCATCACCTTCTGCGCCTTCCCCAGACATGTTGCTACGCGAGGCAGGCACGTACACCACTCGGTTTCCCCACCTTAATTTATTTTTATTCATGAATAAACTCCTTCAAAAAATAATTTGTGGAGTGAATACACGACAACAATATATCTTTTTAAAGTAAACACAGAATTATGACAGATAGTTGTGTTTTTCTTTTTTTCTGGGAAATTTCTAGGAAATGTCGACAATTCTAAACCACCACACAGCGGATTACGAATGTTGCCATATGGTAAGTTTTCCTATTCATTTAGTGCTACACCAATGTCTCAGAGACAAGAAGCACAATTAAGATTTAAGCTGTCAATACTGAGGTTTATGTTGGACACCGAGCAGGGATTTAAAGGAAAGAAGGAAAATGAAAATGAGAGAAGCGAGACGTCCAATGAATTTGGGTTATGGCAATGTCATTGTATTACCAGCAATATAATAAAATTAATAATAATGATAATAATGATAATAATAATAATGATGATGATGATGATGATGATGATGAAACTGGACTCTAAAGCATGGATGTTTGCAGAGAAAAACGATTATGTCTGGAAGTACCACAAACTGCTTACAAGAGCTAGCAACAACAGTACGAACACTATTTCGAAACTTTGCTAGTCATTATTTTTTTCTCTTTGTTTTTGTTTATTTTAGTGCTTAGATAATGGCATTTAGTGGCTATCGTTCTGATGGTAATGACAACAGCGTTTGTCTTTAGCTGAAAACAAGTGGTGCCGACATTTCCCCAAAGCACATCACGGTTGTAGGAGGTTATAATATAGCTATTCAGTTTGGTGGTATCCTTGGTGAGGTGTGGAGAGGCAGGTGCTGGCCCGCTAACCTCCCGTCGGACACAAGGATGGAGGGGATGTCGCAATCCTCCTCTTGTAATTCACAGTATCGAGCGGTCTGGTATTTACTGAACTAGATAACTCCTAACAAGCGCTTGACCTGAAGAAGAAAGCCGGATTTGTCCTAATCGCTATGGTAACTGTCTAATGATTATTAATATTCTGATGAACGATAATGGAGAAACTTGTAGAGAAGAAAGTTTTGGAGGCGGAGGTGAAATACGAAAATGTTCATTAGGTAATCAGGAGAGAGTTGACCTCCAACATCCTTGCCATCCAAGGATATTTAATACTTGCTGTAGAGGGCCATATC
>JAYMFT010254893.1:0-10852 GCA_038088735.1 Panulirus argus
GGGTTTTTGTGGAATTGATAATAGTGACATTGCTATTTATTGCTTCATATATATATATATATATATATATATATATACAAACTTACTGTAATGCCCTTTGTACATACATCATTGCTTGCATTTATTCAAGCGCAACTTATGGACTGTAACAATCACAAAATTGGCCATTATGGAATGATTCTTGGGTCAGTTAGTGGTGCCTGGAATGTACCTTTCATGATGAAACTCTGATGAAAGAGAACATTTGCTGATGTTGATATACGGCCCACAAGTTGCTCTTTGTAATAGCAACACAGGAGGTCGTAGAGTGATGGGCTTTGTTCATATATGGATAGGTTATTATGGACTTATGCTTTACGTGTTGTTGTACATCATGTAGATTAAAATGATACTAAAAATGTTCTCTTCGTACAGACTGACACCCACGAATAAACCACCTTGAACACCTACCAACTGTCAACCACGGTTAAACCAAACCGATTCTCACCCATCGACAAACCACGCTTAATCTCTACCGACGGTCACCGAAGGTTAAAACACACAAACCCCGCCTACTGCTAACCAGGATTAAACCAGACATAAACTACACAAAGTTTCACAACACGTACTCCGCACTTGTCGTATATCAAGATTAAACTACTCATGAACCAGATAGATTGTTATACACTGCTACACCAGACCTGCAACAGGACGACTGCCGATGAAGGTTAAACCAAACTACAAGACTCCCAGACTCCCATCCAGAGTTTCAGAAAGAATTACAACTTCTACAGAACTTAGACCAAGTCTGAATGAAGAGACAGAACACAATAACTCTCCCCGTAAAACACAAATATTAGTAATCACAGATCCAACTAACAAGTAAGCACTCTCCAAAGGACACAAACAAACACACACATACACACACACACACACACACACACACACACACTCTCTCTCTCTCTCTCTCTCTCTCTCCACAGGACGCACTAACCACAAATTATTCCATTAACAAACTTCAATAATTTGTACTTCATGAGAGCTCCTGATATTCCTGCAAGTATTATTCCTTTCAGTAAAATAACTCTACAACTTAATCACCAGATTGTGCTGGAGGAAGAGCTTAGCATGAGCGGAAACCAAGACAGATAGCCAAACGCTAGAATGGAAACCTCGTCTCTTCTGGAGTGTGTGAGATCAACAAACCTTGCCAGCTTGCGGTGGGTCAAACGTTGTTGGCTCAAGGACTAGCCTAGATATGAAGACGCAAGAAGGCTGAAGAGAAAGAAGGTACGATAGAGCATGGCTGGAAGATGGAAGAGGCGAGCACAACACGGAATAAAGAATGGCAAATGGCAGAGAAAGACAAGGTAGAGGAAGGATGGAAGTGTAAGAGAGAGAAGGTTAACGCGGGAGACTAAAACATGTGAAAGAAAAGGTCAAGTGAAGAGAAAAATAATGCGTTTATGTATGGTGTTTAAATGCTTATGTAAATGTTCATGACTTTATATGTATACGTCAGCGTGTGGGCGCAGGCAGGTGCAGATATGTATACACTAATGGGCAACCTTCTTCCTCAGCCACCAGCCTTCATAAGCTTCCTCATAGAAAATGGAAGATTAATATTTAACCCCGCTCTAAAAATGGATGAAGTAAACGCACTTTTCCCTCTGAACTCAAGTTGAATAGAACAGGAGAATATTTAAAGTTACTCACTCGCTTTCATGATACATATTTCCTGACTGACGAGTTTCATCCATAAACCATATGTTATTGACGTACTTGGAAGGACGGCTGCCCGTAACTATGGCTCAAACAAAGTAACCATAAACCCCTTCTGGTATCACATTATGGTACCTCTAGATGTTGTTTTTTTACTTGTCATTTTCAACTCTATAAGAACCAAGTCAAGCACTAATATAGCCGTAATCCAAATTATCCGGAGACTTACAAAGACTGTGATGGTGGTACAGGACTGCTATCCTCTCCAGGGACTTCACAGGAGCGTGTTTCCCATGCTTACAGTCGTTATAACTGCCGTGGTTAGCACTGCCTTCATATCTGACATCACTACCAATGATGACTACCAGTAAAGGGTGGAGCAGAAGAAGACAATAGAAGTGATTAGGTAAAGGGGTATTCTTATAGTTTACGCCCCACAGAAGTTACGACATTTCTGATATATGCAATCGATAGATCTATTTCTTAAGAGCCTCCGGCTAGGAACACTCATCCCCTAGGTTAGGTTAGGTTAGGCTGATTAGATTAGTACGTTTGCCTTCGCTCACCAAAAAATTCTCTGTTGGACAGAAACTGTAAAATTACCGGTGAAGGAAAGATATAATCGTGTGAAAGCTTAAAATCTATCTTGTGAGAGTGATTATGTCTAGTTTCAACGCGTGCTGCCTTGGTGACTGGAAGGACACAGGAACACTACCACGGTCTGAGAGGCCCAAATCTACCAGAGACACACATGGCCCGAGGGACCAGCCAGCCCTGAAGGATCCGGAAAGACTGAACCAGGAACCTGCAGCCCATTGTCCTTACCACTGCATATAACGTGAAAGGCTGAACTAACAGGATTGCCAGTACATCTAGAACCCATTTTTGTGATATCAAGTTCACTTTGGTAAACAATTATGGCCCTTTCTTTGGCCGCGTTCACATCGTGTCAGAAGGGAACATCAGCCGTAAATGGCACCTACAGTTCCCACGGCTGACATGAGAATTACTTATGGCTGACGACTTTACTCCCCGGAGGTGAGGCCGTCATTTTCTGAGGTAAACAATGAAACCATCTGTGGTTACAACGATCATCTTTTCCTGTAGACACTTAATATTTCCCAAGGCTAACACAGGCCTTTTCCTTGGGTATCGTCGTTTTCCTTTGTTGTGTGAGAGGAGCAGTACCTACCTGGGCTGACACTGGTCGCCGACCTTCCCTGGCTATCACCAGTACATCCCTGGACAGCGTCCTCACCTCTCCTGGTCGCCTCCCGTCACTCTCATTAAACTTTGACACGCGTCCAGTTTTTCTTTCTTTCATGAAGAAGTAATTCTGGTTCTCCATTCAACAGGAAGGAGGAGGCTGAATTATTTACTGTTAATAACGCTGAAACACGTTATGTGAAGAAAAACATTCATTATTCATAACTTTCTTATCACTTTTCCGTCTGATTGATTAAATTCATCCGTGTCATTTAGAATTATTCATGATTGGCCACCAGCTTTAGTGAAATATTCATCTCAGTGCAATATTCATCGTCATTAAAAATTCTCAGGTTTAATCAACCTGTAAAATGAAGAAACTTCTAAGAATAATAAGTATCCTTATTGACCGTCTAATAAAGTTCATTTTTTGTGAAATCCTTTCTTTTTCACGTAAGCAGACACTCACGAAATGGGAGGCTTGACAATGGCATTTCCCCCACATTACATACTTTATCTTGAGTCAAAATCCTGTGATACAATATTCATCTTTTTTCATATCGTAACAGACAAGTGCTCGATATACACCAGTGTCTTACATTGGACGATATTTGGCTGGAATTTATCACCGACCGCAGAACCCAAAACAGTGTTTCTTTCATCAGGTTTATGGAGGCATTTATAATGATAGGTCGATTACCTCTCTGACCAGGTCAGGATATCCCGATGTTAAGTGAGTGTGTGTGTGTGTGTGTGTGTGTGTGTGTGTGAGTGTAAGCATGTCGGGGAGTACAGGTGGGGATTTATGTCAGTGTGCATCTGTGTGTCAGTGGTGGGCTGGGGTACGTATACCAGAAACTTCGGCCGACGAGAAAAGGCTTTAGATCCTGCAAAGGAACTTTAAAACTCCTACATTCAGGCCCAGCGAGAGACAGGAACTGTGGGATGGAGTTGAGATGAGAAGACGTCAACTGCTAAATGTGTTGGAATCTTGGTATGTTGTGACGGATGGCCACCTGAACTACAGCCATTGGCGCTGCCACTTTGCTCTATGTGAATGTCACATGAAATCCTTGTCGTGGAAAATTATTGATGACAGATACTTCATAGTCTCACATCTTGTGGTTAAATTTCAGCAGCCCATCGGTCTCACGGAACAAAATTGATCCATCATAATGATGGATTAGTCACATTAGATTGTCATTAGTTTTGTTTTCTTAATGGATTGAAATCAACGAATTTAATACACTGAAATTCGTTAAGGATATTGATTGGAATACTTCCTCTCGAACGTCAGTGGTTTGCAAGACAGCTAATTATTCCTTACGGAATAAGAGTCCAGGATGATAGCAATGTCGTTCCTGGAGATCCATGGTTATTACACAGACATTCTATCTTTCCTCAGGATAATCGTCGTGTTCTCCAGAGATCGTATGAAGAGCAACGATCGTCCCTGGCTCACCTGGTGAACGCAAGGCACCAGCCACCAGCCCACAAACACTACACAGAACAACTGTGCCAGGGAAAACTTAGACACGAGAACATCTTTAACCAGTCAACATTATGATGGCCATAACATGAAGCAGGATGAGGCATTATTTCCTTACTTGTCGTAAAGCTACAGTTTTGGGGAGGTTATGAAGTCAAAATTTTCTTAACAGGATATAAATCAGGCCGGTAACCCGCCCTGCTTCCTTTATATCTAGCCAGGTTCCTGTGACGCACAGGTGACAAAGAACAGTTAGATGGTTCTGCCTGGCCTGCTGGCCACGGGGAAGTAGTGTGGATTGCGTGTAAACGTTGTAAAATCCAGTACTTAACTCGGGTATACCAGACCTCACAGAACGGGGAGTTGTGACCCTTAACTCTAAAGGATATGTTAAGCTACCCACTTGTGTACCTGACATGTTTGAGATGAATGACAGCAATTATATCGTTTTATGTTATATTTCTAGCACGACACATAACTTCGATTTAATATATTTTCCGAACAATACCCTAAGGAATAATAAAGAAGAAGTTCTAATAAAAAAACTATAAGTAATTCGCCTATGGTCTGGGAAGTTGTATAATGTTGTTTTTCTTCAGCGTGCCATCAGTCAGCCAATCGTATCTATCAATATCACAATACGGATAGTAATTGGTTTGTGTCTCCCAGGTAAGTACAATTGCCAGAGTGATCAGTGATTGTTATCTGATCCAGAACACCTTTCATCTTCATCGCTGAAAGTTTTTTTTTTTTATTTTCGGTAACAAACGTCCTCGTCCTGCATCATCATGAAGGTTCCTCCTGTCCATCACTGCACCTCAGTGATCTCCATCAATATGAATGTTCACCTTCATTACCACGCACCTTCCACCTCGGTCAGTAAATATGATGCAACCCCATATATGAACTTCAACCTCCATCACCAGCGACATTGCAGCTACGTTACTAAAGATTTTCTATTTACTGAACATAATACTTTCGAGCCAAAGTCATTAATGGTCTTCCATCTTCTCAGTGATAACTTTTAATCTCTCTCACTGAGAACTCTCCATGTCCTTCCGTGAAGACTTACTTTATCTGCTACTGAAACTTTCCACAGCCTTCACTAAAGACCTAAATCTTTCATCTGTAAGAACCCTTTCTTTACCGCCCTTGGTAAAGATCGTCCACCTGTGTCACAAACAACGCCCCTGGTGAGTCTGTGAGGGTAAAATTTTTAACTCTGCCTTACTCACCTAACAGCTCCATCTGTGGGGACATTCTACCCTGTCAACGGTGACCTGGTTACATACATCTTTACTCATATTTCACTTGAGTTTAAGGAGCTCGACCTCCATTCTCCAAGAATCTTTGATTCATCCCTGAGACTCACTCTAACCTTTCTCCTGAAGCACTTTTCTTCTGGTTTCTTTTACTTCTCTTAATTAGTCCATTCATCACAGTTTCAGTTACTCCGTCCTTTTTACCATCTTCCTCTGTAGTTTTGTTCAGTGACACTTACTTTCCCTCATCTCATCTTTCAGTTACAGCACAGTTAGTTTTCCCGCCTCATATCTTACTTATCTTCACTGGTATCTCTCGTGGACTCCAGCTCTCTAATCTGTTCCCTAAAGGAGTTGAAATTATTATCTTAATCCTATTTGCCCTTTCTGATTTCACTTTACATATCTGATTCTGTCTCTACCCCTCACTCTTTCTTTCTCTCTCCTTTCCTCATTATGTGTTTTTGTCATTCCGTCTCCTCCACCACTTTTATTTTACATCTTCTGTTAAGTTCTCGTCAACTAGAACTTGTAGCTACTTCCAAAACCTTCCGCCACCTTCGTAGTCTTCAATATTATTCATAAGCTTTACCATCATAATGTCTCTTATACATCATATTCCCATGCCTTCTCATCCACTCTCCTGCCCACGCCTTGTTCCCCTCACACTTCGTTCATCTTTTATCTTGTATACAGTTCTTCACATTCCTGGTTTCCCTCATACTTCAAACACCTCAAACCTGTTTCACATAATGTCTAGTTCATCTTCCACATAATCATCCTCACACCTGCTTCCCTTCGTATCTGCTTCCCCTCACATTTGGTCTTCCTCATATATGGTTCTCCCTATACATGGTTATCCTCACACCTGGGTGCCCTCTTACCTGGTCCCTTCCATAAATGCATGCCCTTGTACCTGGTTCCCCTCAAGAACAATTTCCATCACATCTGAACTTCTCACCACGTCAGATTCTCCGCAAAACTGGATTTCATGATACATAGGTCGCCTGTTCCCCTCATATCTGGTTACCTTCATACCTGGTTCCTCTGTATATACATCACGTTTGGCTTTCATAAAAATTTCCTTCCGGACATTGATTCACTTCCTTTTCCTGAGTTCTTCCTCAAAACACTATCTTCCTTCCCTCCACCTCTTCCTCCAGTCCTACATTTCCATGACTCGAGCGAGCAACACGAAAAACGAGGCATTATTTTTGCTTACGATGAAAATTTCTTATTCAGAAAATTGCATAACACAATCCTTAGTACAAATAACACTAATGCTCCTTGTACATAAAAGTTATCTTAATCATTCTAAAAAAAAATCGCCTGTACCGTAAAAGAAAAACACTAACAATATTATTGTATTGCCAGAAACAGCGGACAAAACTCCATGGTAGATCCTTTTCCAGTAGGCTGCTGAAGTGACCAGTTCTGCTCAACAACATCTGTCATTTTCTGAAAGTGAAAATCATTGGTTCTCGACTCTTGAATGACTGGTGTGAGGACTCTCTACATAGCCCTGTGATTCTCCAGGGACCACTCACGTGTGCTCACGACCTCGTTATGATACCACTACTATCTCGTTAAAGATGACTAATTCTTCCCTTGTGTATCTGCTGCAGTACCAGTGTGTGAAAAAAGTTTCTGCTGGGAGGCGACTGGGCTAAGTTGGGAATATTATCTATACATGTTCTCACAAAGCCTACACCTTCCATACATACTCAACATAAAACGTAATATATTCATCAGTGTTGCATTCTAAATATTAGTTTATCATCTCCAAATATGTCAAGATATACACTGATGGTATTTCTTAGACTATTATGGCTACAGTATGTGGGTAATGTTGTGTGTAACGCATTGTACGATTAGTGAGGTACAATGTGATAAAAAAAAAATGTTTATGGAGGTGTAGCAGTGAACGTCGCAAAACCTGCTTTGCAGAATCATGGGGTTTTGAGGAGGTGCCATGATTATTTTTCTTACGAGGAGATCTTCCATGTGTACAGGAGTCTCATCTGCCCAGTATGGAATGCTGCTCTTATATTACTCTCAGCCAGAGTGAAATAAAAAGCCTTTTAATTCTGCTGCTGTCACCTCTCATCAGCCACCCCTCTCCGTCAGTGTTGCTGCTGCCTTCCCTCTGTAAACTGGTATAATTTTGATCATAATTCCTGTGACCTTTCTGCATGTATCTCAACAACTTTGGCCCTCGGTACGTGACTGGCTGCTGCTTCCTTTTTTTTGTGGAAACCACCTACACTAGTGATGACCGTTATACTTCTTTTCCCGAAGAACAAAGTTTTATGTATTTCTCTTTCGTCTTTCACCTTCACCTCTTCCCATAACCATTTGACCTTTAAGAGCTAGGAGTCAGGTCTATAAAACAGCTGAGGAGCTCAAAATAATTTCTATATTCTTTTTGTCGTACTCTTTATTTCTACCCTTTGTCCGAGATGGCCAAGAGTAGTGCATGCTAACGAGGGGGCCATGTCTCCTATACTGAAAAGAAAACTATTTGTACGATTGCCATTTGTGTGTTACGGGGAGAGAGTTTTACACTTGTGTTTCCCCACCTCCTATAACCTTGTATATACTTACCATGTCTTAACTCCTATCTGTGTTGTTTACTTGTTTATGGCTCTAGTCGCTGACGACGTTGCTCTCGATAGAAATGAGTTGATTTTAACTCCGGCAGCGTTGGCGCCCTTCACGTGGCTGTGGAGGCCGATGTGGGAGCCGCAGGTTCTGCCGCAATTGGGGCAGTTGTGCTGCGGTCCAGGAGGGGCGGCTGTCGCAGCGCGTTGGAGTCTTCTTGTGCGCCTCTGGCGCAGGTGGACAGCCAGACGGGTCGTTCATTAGCCAGCCCTACTAAGGTTGCAGACCACATATCTTCAGCAGGTCTTATGAGTGATCCTTGAATATCTCCAGCTGACCTCCAGCGGACTGTTTGCCTTCATGAAGTTGGCCATACAAGATTTGGCGAGGGAAGCGGTGTTCAGGCATACGGATGACATAGCCGAGCCAGCGAAGGTGCAACCGTGCGAGGACTGCCTCGACGCTGGTGGTTTGAGTACGGTGGGATATTTCAAGGTAGGTCACCCGGTCCTCCCACGATAGTCCCAGGGTACGTCGTTAGCACATGATGTGTAAGGTCTCCAGGATCTTGCTGTAGTGTCTGTATGGTGTCCACGTCTCGGAACCATAAGGCAGGGTAGAGACGCACACTGTATGGTGCACGGCCGCCTTGGTGCTAGTTTTGTTCTAGTTCTGGAAAACCCTCGAGCGATGACGACCGTTGGCAGCAGAAGCAAGGTTGAAACGAGCTTGGATTTCATTTACACTGTCAAGACATGTAAAATGCTGCACCACTCTAAGCTGTGAGCAGTCGATGTTAAATACTGGTGTCTCATGAGGTGTGGCGATGTGTTGTACTTATTACAGTCGTCTGGGTGTTGAATTGAAGACCTCTGGAGGGAAGGACGGACGAGACCAAGTTGAGGGCGCGTTGCATGGCATCAGTGGTGTGCGCCAGGAGAGAGCAATCGTCCGTAAACTGCAGCTCGAGCATTTGCTAGGTTGTGGTTACTATGAGCCCTATATTGGCATCTCTGGGAAGCGAGAGTCATGGGCGTCAGTTGGTTGGTCCCCCTTTACATAATGAGGTAACGAGAACAGTGGTAATTAGAAAGCATTGTTTATACCTCCTGGAAATAGGCAACTAACTGGATTGGAATGTCATTGCAATGAGAGACATTTGATAACAGTGATGTTAATGGTTAAGCTAAAGGTTTCACAGCTCTACAGGTATGATGATATGAGGTACGTTTGACAATGGTTGCCATAGTTTTCACGTGATATCAATACACACTTGCGCGTGAAGCGCAAAAGTGGACTTCTGGCTGTGCCGCTCTAGAATACCTTTCTAAATACAAGGTCAAGGTAACTTGGAAGCGATGGTGGACTGCACTTGTATGTACAAAATGCACTCGATATATGCTTGAGCAATGGAGAAAGACCGTTCCAGCCTTGAATTATTACATCTTAAAAGAAGACACAAAAAAGAAACAGGCGTTCGTAGCTCACCTCTCAACTTCACCTCGGGTATTATTTACTATGTTTAGTATTACGCCCATGGACGCGGACGGGCCATCACTACTGTGAGAGTGCTGCCACCTAGGTGATTCTCGTTCGGGAATATATTAGTTCCTCATTTTCGAAAATGGATAAATCTAAAAGTGTTGTACTAAATTTGGTCTAATATGTATGGGGATATCACGACAAATTATTCATCAGGGGTCAAGGAGAGTTATGAAAACTATTGAAGTCTACTGAATACGGTAAAAAATAAAGCTCGGTTATGAAGCCATTAAAACAGATGGACAATAAAGAGGTCATTGTATCGCACTGGATATTGGAACAATTAGTGCGTCATTAGTTCAAGTAAGTAGGTTTAGTGTATAATATCTATAGTGCAGTATGACTACAGCATATCGTGTCTATAATCATAATCTATCATGTGTATAGCGTACCATATCTATGCTGCATTATGTCAATATTGCATCATCAATAGAGTTTCATATTAATGTTGTATCTAATCTATGGCGTATCATATCTATAGTGTATCACATCTATAGCGTATTGTATCTAAAGTATATCAGTTATGTAGTGTATCGTGTTTATGGTGTATCGTAGTGTATCTATTGTATCATATCTATGATATATCATAATTATAGCATATTGTATTTATAGTCTTTCATATTTATATCATTTTGAATATATGTCGTAAGGAAGGATGAATTATAGCATATAATACCATACAAAATGGAATTATAAGTTTCTAGTAATTTATCATTATGAGAGATGTGTATGTGTCAGGTTGTCCAAGCTTGATGCCTCTGGAAGGGGAAGATTTGGAGCCGAGGTTGGTTCTAATCTGTACGAGTCAAGGGATTACTGTGGGAGACCGTAGGGTTTACTGTTGTCCCATGGTGGGGAAGCTGGTGACGAGGGTGATGTGATGGGGAAGAAGGAAGGGGCAGCTATAGCAGAGATGTCTGGGCTGAAGGATAATGTCTGGGATATTATTTCATGAGAGAATATTTAGACTAATTTGTACTCTCTCTCTCTCTCTCTCTCTCTCTCTCTCTCTCTCTCTCTCTCTCTCTCTCTCTCTCTCTCTCTCTCTCTC
>JAYMFT010254915.1:0-10852 GCA_038088735.1 Panulirus argus
TCTGACTAAGACCCTTTGTGACCCCTGTAATCCTTTTGCTCTACCGCTCACAGGATGAGTATGGGGTGCACAATAAACTTGCCGGCATAAATCAATCAAATCATCTGTTCACAACAGAATGGTCATGCCTTATCTCTCCACCAACAGTATGGATATGCCCCTCTGTCCGCCAACAGGTTCGTCATTCCTCGTGTGTCCACTAAAAAGATGGCCACTCCCTTCACTCCACGAGCAAGGTGTTTATGCCTCCTCCTGTCCATCAACAGGTTGGTCATGCCTCGTGTGTTCATTAACAAGGTGACCACTTTCCTATTCACTAACAGGGCAGCCATGCTTCCTCTATGCACAACAGGATGACCGCCATGCCTCCCCTTTCCACCACCAGGACGGATACGCTGCTTCTGTTTACTGCAAGGGCGACCTTGCTCCATCCTTGACCAACGGAGTCTGGGATTCTTCATGAATGTCAATAGAGCCATTCATAAGACGCCAGCCTCTACCAAGCCTTTGTCAACGTCTCATTGCGTGGTGTTCTGATAAAAGCTCTCAAAATGTTTATTTCGCTTGGGTAATACTGTTCTTTACTACTCCAGAATCTCTTTCAGAAAAGCTCTTGGTGTTACTCAAGGACTCCATTTCTCAGGGGCATCTGCAGCTCCAAGGTTGAGCTTCACTCAGTAGCAGGGAAAATATTAACTTCTTTAGAGCAAGAGGTTCTTTAATGAGACTCTAGTCTGTTTTGTTAACCGACGATGGTATATCTTCGTCAAAGGTGACTTTTCACTCGCGACGTAGCCTCAAGCAGGCGGAGTCCGGTAACACCGATTGAATGATTCTCCTCAAATCTTCTCTTATTTTTCTGTCGCTGTTTTCTCCCCTTCTCTGTCCCTTGCTCTCAGTCTTTCTTATAATTACTTTCTCTTTCTTTCGCTCTTCATCTGCCGTCCTCTCTCCAGTCCCCAAATTCGAAATGTACCCAGATTCCTCATACTTCTCACCATCCCCCGTCCTAGCGCTCTCCACTTACCCAGCTGCCATCTTTTTTTTCTTTCGTTTTTGGGGGGAGGGGGGGGATGAGAACACATTTTGATCGTCCTTACTTATCCTTTCTGGGAAGTTGATGATATGGTTCGGGTAGAAGGTGGCGTGTGGCGATTATCCCTCATAGCATAGCACTGAATAGACTGTTTTCCCATCTCTGTTTACTTCATCAAACTGAAGTAGCTCACTGACCGACGTTTCATGGAAAAAGAAAATACTGAAGCCGAGAGCCAAACTTTAAACAGTTTCATGAGCAATATTTCTACATTACAGTGTCAAGTTTCAAGTCCTCGAGTATTCCTCCAAAGTGTTAGGGCGATAAAGAACCTATTTTCCAGGGTGGTGGGGCGGGTTAGAAAAGTCTCAGTCCCTTGGCAACACAACAACAGAGGCACTATTTTCCCCTCCAAGATCTGGAAGGAGCCCGTATTGCCATATGCTAGGGAACTCGGAATATCTTACCGTCATTCGGCTTGCTCGTAGCGTCCTTTTTACTGTATAGCATCGCAATTTGGGCCTCTGAGATCGTGCTGAACAAACTTTACAATTCTGGTTGCTGCAGCGCAGTGAGCGAGGCGTCTACAACTCTGCCGCTTGTGATGATACTTAGCGAAACTTTACCGATATTCTGCCGCTTGGGATTCTGATTAGCAGGTCCTTCCTCAAAGTCTATCACATGAGCGCTCGGACAGGCTAACCCTCCTTCAAACTGTTACGGCATGTTTACACAAATCCTTTTATCATCCATGCGACACTCACCCCGAGCATGAGGCCATGAGTCAGGGATCATATTCATACCACTGTGATGGCCAATGGTGAGGGAGGTGGTTGATGAAGGTTCTGCTGTGGGATACTATAGCGAAGATTGTAGTGGATGATGGTAGTAGCGTAGAATACTCTAGTAAGGAAGGTGGTGGATGATGATTCTAGTGTGGTATACTGTAGTGAGGACAGTGGTGGATGATGTAATTGGTACGGGTTACTGTAGTGACAACGATGTTGGATGATGGCACTGGTGTGGGATGCTGTAGTGAGGATGGTGGTGTATCATGGTTCTTGTATGGGATACGGTAGAGAGAAAGGTGGTGGATGCTGGTACTGGTGTGGGATACTGTAGTGAGGAAGGTGGCGGATGATGGTTCTTGCATGGGATACGGTAGTGAGAAAGGTGGTGGATGACGGTACTAGTCTGGGACAGTGGGGGTGTTGGGCTGGTCTGGGAAAGTGATGGTGGTGGGTTTCTCTAGGCCAGTGGAGTTAGTTGGCTGGGGTGGGACTGGGAAAGTGGTGGTCTAATCTGCCGTAGTGGAAGTAGGGGGTTGGAATGGGAGAGTGAAGGTGGTGGGATGGTCTGGGACAGTGATGGTGGCGGGTTGGTCAGGGACAGTTAAGCTGGCGGACTGGCCTGGGTTAGTGGAGGTAGTGAACTGGTCAAGGACACTGGAGGTGGTGGGCTGGTCTGGGACAGTGTAGATGGTAGGTTGGTCTGGGACAGTGGAGGTGGTGGGTCTGTCTGGGTGAGTGAAGGTGGTGGGATGGTCTGGGACAGTAGAGGTGGATAGGCTGGTCTGGGATAGTGGAGGTGATAGGTTGGTCTGGGATTGTGGTGGCGTTGGGAAGGTCTGGGATTGTGGTGGGGTTGGGAAGGTCTGGGACAGTGAAGGTAGTGGGCTTGTCTGAGACAGTGAAGGTGGTGGGTTAGTCTGGGACAGTGAAGATAAAGGGTTGGTCTCGGACAGTGAAGAAGGTGGGATGGTCTGGGACAGTGGAGGTGGTGAGTTGGTCTAGGACAGTGGAGGTAATGGGCTTGTCTGGGACAATGAAGGTGGTGGGTTGGTTTACGACAGTGAAGATTTTGGGCTGGTGTGGGACAGTGAATGTGGCAGGTTAGTCTAGGACAGTGGAGGTGGTGGGCTGATCATGGACAGTGGAGTTTGTGGGTTGGTCAGGGACTGTGGATTTGATGGGTTAATCTTGGACAGGGGAGGTGTTGAGCTGGTCTGAGCCAGTGAAGGTGGTGGGCTGGTCTGGGTAAGTGAATGTGGTAGGCTGGTCTGAGACAGTGAAGGTGGAAGTTTGGTCTGGGACAGTGAAGGTGGTGGGCTGGTTTGGAACAGTGGAGGTGTTTGGCTGGTTTAGGTTGGTGAGGGTGGTGGGTTGGTCTGAGACATTGAATGTGGTGGGTTGGTCTGGGACAGTGAAGGTGGTGGGCTGGTCTGGGATAGTGGAGGTACTGCATTGGTCTGGGACAATGAGGGTGGCGGTTTGGTCTTAGACAGTGAAGGAGGTGGGTTGGTCTGGGACAGTGGATTTGGTGGGCTTGTCTGGAACAGTGGAGTTGATGGGTTAGTTTGGGGCAGTGGAGGTGGTGGGTTGGTCTGGGAGAGTGAAGGCTGTGGGCTCGTGTGGGTCAGTGGAGGTGATGAGTTGATTTGGGACAGCGGTGGTGGTGGTTTGGTCTGGAACAGTGGAGTTAAGGGGTTGATCTTGGAGAGTGAAGGTGGTAGAATGGTCTGGGACAATGTAGGTGGTGAGTTGGTCAGGGACGATGAAGGTGGTGAGTTGGTTTGGTACAGTGGAAGTGGTGGGCTAGTCTTGGACAGTGGAGATGGTGGGATGGTCTTGGACATTGGACGTGATTGGTTGGTCTTGGACGGTTAAAGCGGTGGGTTGTTCTGCAACAGTAAATGTTGTGAGCTGGTCTGAGTCCATGAAGGTGGTGGGTTGGTCTTGGACAGTGGAGGTGATGGGTTGCTCTGGGGCAGTGAAGGTTGTTGGTTTGTCTGGGACAGTGTAAAGGAAGATCTGTCTTGAACACTTGTTAAAATCTTCGTTTGTATGGAAAGGTCTCGGGGGAAAAGTTTGGTCTAGGACAGTCAAGGTGAGATGGGTTGGTCTAGGACAGTCAGGGAGAGACGGGTTGGTCTAAGACAGTGAGGGGTAGACGGGCTGGTATAGGACAATCAGGGATAGTCAGGCAGATACGAACTGGTCAAAGACAGTATGGAGAGACAGGTTGGTGTAGAACAGTCAGGGAGAGATGGGCAGGTTTTGGACAGTTAAGGAGGGATGTGGTGGTCTAGAACAGTAAGAGGGAGACTGGTTGGCCTAAGGGTAGTCAAGGAGAGACGAGATGGTTTAGTAGTACAGTCAAGGAGAGAGAGTTTAGTTTTGGAAAGTCGGGGAGGAATGGGCTGATTTTGAATAATCAGAGATGTGGGATGGTCTGGGGCAGTCAAGGAGAGACGGCTTAGCCCGAGAGGGATTGAGAAGAGACGATTTGTTTTGGGAGAGTCAGGGAGGATCAGTCTGGTCTGGGAGAGTTAGGGAGAGACGGGTTGACCCGGAAGAGTCGGGTAGAGACGGGTTGGCCCGGTGGAGTCGGGGAAAGACGGGCTGGCCCGGGAGAGTCTGTGGGAGACAAGTTGGCCCGGGAGAGTCTGAGGGAGACAAGTTGACCCGGAAGAGTCGGGTAGAGACGGGTTGGCCCGGTGGAGTCGGGGAGAGACGAGCTGGCCCGTGAGAGTCTGAGGGAGACAGGTTGACCCGGAAGAGTCGGGTAGAGACGGGTTGGCCCAGTGGAGTCGGGGAGAGACGGGCT
Source organism: Panulirus argus (assembly GCA_038088735.1). Classification (NCBI taxonomy): domain Eukaryota; kingdom Metazoa; phylum Arthropoda; class Malacostraca; order Decapoda; family Palinuridae; genus Panulirus; species Panulirus argus. The sequence continues at coordinate 4,643 of JAYMFT010254915.1, forward strand.
GGCCCGGGAGAATCTGAGGGAGACAGATTGACCCGGAAGAGTTGGGGAGAGACGGGCTGGCCCGGAAGAGTCTGGGAGAGAGGGGTTGACCCGGGAGAGTCGGGAGAGACGGGCTGGCCCGGTAGAGTCGGGAAGAGACGGGCTGGCTCGTGAGAATCTGGGAGAGACGGGCTGGCCCGGGAGAATCTGGGTGAGACGGGCTAGCAAGGAAAAGTCGGGGAGAGACGGGATGGCCTGGGAGAGTCGGGGAGAGACGGGAGAGTCTGAGTCGGAAAGACTGGTCTTGGAGAGGCGGCGGGTGATACGATACTGTAGTACATCAATACTGACAACGCGAACATCAGGAGTGTGGCAACAGTCGTCTCCTCAAATTTCCCACAGCGTTATGATGTCCCCTTCATCCCAACAACTGAGCGTTGTCACTGGATCAGCGCAAGTGAATGGCGTGCCTGATGCAACTGGTGATATTTTACGTCCATATTCTCCTGTTAATTAATGCTGTCGGGGGTTGAATAGATTTTTCCTGAGGTGATGAGGCACAGATTTGGCCTACCTGACTGAATGCATTTTAGTGGGAATTAAATTTTGTACAACGAGGAAAGGCTTTACGTAGATGTGGCGTTCAACCTTATGTCTTTACTGTAAGTCGATAAATGCAAATTAGAATATGTAAATCAATGTTAATTGGAAATGGAAAACACAAAGATTAGCATTGAACATAGAATCATAAGAAAATTTTGTATGCAAATGACTTCAGTCATGAAATTCACCAGTCCCCTTAGTCGATAGCAAACAGATTTGCATGTCCCTCTGTAAACAGAACAAGAAAAAAAAGAATTCAGATGTCAAACTCTACAAGATGCCACTGACAACAGTTAGAGAGACAGTCAGTCTTGGGTGATGATTACGCATTTACAAACCCTAGAAGCGGGTAAGGCTTCTGTTGGCGAGACACGATGTTGCGTTACAAAGCGCTGCAAAGGGAGGATTATGAGTATGATGATCTTCCAATCATATGCGCTGGAATGACTTCTAACCCTCTCTGTGTACGTAATACCAACTTGAAATTCATATCATAATTGCCACTGAAGGAAAACAATATAAAAAGGACACGTATGATCTGTTGCAAATGATTATATGGAAAATTTGATAGCATTGTTTTGATCTGGAAATACCTACTAGTACAGTATGAGAGAGAGAGAGAGAGAGAGAGAGAGAGAGAGAGAGAGAGAGAGAGAGAGAGAGAGAGAGAGAGTCAACACTCAAGGGTCCTTATTGACTGAACTTTCGTTAGCTATAAAGAAGTTTTTCCATTTTCGTAAGGAGGGGATTCAAACATCGTATGGAAATGGAACTAATAAAACAAACTAGTTTCAAGATGTAGCGAAAAATATTTTAATAAGATTATCTGTACAAGTCTAGTGTGAACCATAGCGTTAACGTGTAATGATATATGCAATAATAAATCATTGGATAGGATTACCTACCTATACATGACTAGTATGAACCGTAACGTTAACCATTAGTATCATATAAAATCTTACGTAAACACTCACCGCACATCTGAAAACATATTTCAAGACAGAATTACAATGTGTTCAGCATATAACCATCTTGATTAAACAACTGTAATGTGCTAAGTATATGATAATAATGATGAAACAACTGCGTAAGCCTTTGATAATCAAATATCTGCGTTGTGTTAAGCTTATGATCGTCTTTATCATAAACCTCCAGTGTGATAAGATAAGCCCATAATAATCCTGATAAAACATATCTAATGTGTTTAGTATACGCTAATCTTGATCGATCAGCTGTAATGTATTAAGCATATGCTAATCTTAATAAAATAACTTTAATGTGTTAAGAACATGATTATCGAGTAATGCGTTATTTATAGCGGGATCTCCAGTACATAACGCTGTTTTGGGCTTAAAATCCAAAAATATTCTTGCGCACAGGTCCACGTGACAAACGAGTAAATGAAGATGAAGCCATTTTACCCCATTAAGTAAAATATCTATCATCCTGAATACAACGGTAAAAACCTGTGTATGATATCGATCTCGTGTAAAGAATCGTATCGTCAGACTCAAGGTTCGCTACATCGTGTTCAAAGATCGTACCGTCGTGCTCCGGGGTCGTGACGCCTTGTTCGAGGGTTGTGACGTCGAACTCAAGAGTTTTAGAGTCGCGTTCACGGACCATAGAACTATACTCAAGGATGGTAAAGTTCTGTTCAAGAACTTTGCTCAAGGGTTGTAAAGTCGTGGTCAAGGAACGTACCGTCATGGTCACTGTGTAAACACGACAATAAGGTGTTTTGTGGGAAAGCGGCTGGAATGGATAGTATTACAGTTGAATCTATTAAGAAAACGGTAAGTGTCATTATGTAAAGGCAAGGGGGGATAAAGGTGGGTGTTCGAATAAAAAATGTATAGGTTTGATGAGTATACCGGGCAAACTGTATGGAAGAATGGTCACTGTGAGGGCGGTGGCATGCACAGAGCATCAACCTGAGGAAGAGCAACATATTGTTTTTTGGGGGAAGAGAGGATCTGTAAACTTTGGAGAATGTGTTAGAGATAAACTTAGGGAAACAGATGGATTTGTATGTGGCATTCATAGATCTGGAAAAAGCATATGATGGGGTTAATGGAGATGCCTTGTGGAAGGTGCTCCGCATATATGGCGTGGAAAGAAATCTGTTAAAAGAAAAAGGAATTATTATCAAGAGAGTAATGCTTATGTGCGAACATTAGGCAGAGATGAGTGATTCAAGGCAAAGGTGGCTCTCTGGAATGGGTATGTAATATCATGTTGACTATTTAATCAGTTTATGAATGGGTGGTTAGAGAGTTGAATGCAGGTATACAGGATGCTCGGGGTGGAAGCCTGGAAGGTGAATTGTTGCTGACGATACGGCGCTGGTGGAAAATTCGAGTGAAAAACTACAGAAGCTGGTGTATGAGTTTGGGAAAGTGTTTGGAAGAAGAAAGTTGAGAGTTAATATGAATAAAGCAAGTCTGTTAGGATTAGCAATGAAAAGAGACAGGCTTTTTGGGGTGTGAGTTTCAGTGGAAGTAGGTTGTTTTAGGTACATGGGAGTGAATATGGCAATTAATAGGAGCTTGGGAGCTGAAGTGAACGACAGGATGGGTGAGGAATGTGTGAGAGAGGTCACTCTCTTTAAGAGCAATGATGGTGCGTTTAATGCTCTGCACATGTCTTCACACTCTCAATCACCGCTCTCCCATTCCACTTACCACTTACACCCAACAGACTTATAACTCTGCAGTTCGGACACTCATCTTTGTCCCTCTTGCCTTTATACAACGGTCCTGTACCTGCATTCTGCCAGTCCTCGTGCACCTCACTATGATCCATACATACATCGAGAATCATAATTAGCTAGTCAACAACATAAGCACTCCCTCTCTTAAGAAACTAATCTCTTATACCATCCACTTCAGCCGCCTTGCCACATTTCATTTTGCTCAAGGCTCTTCTCTCTTCACCAAACCACTCTCCGTCACTTTCTCACTTCGCATACCTCACCGACCCAAAAATCCTCTAACTGCCATCCTATCATCAAACACATTCACGGGTCTTTCAAAATACTCGCCCCATCTCCACCCCACCTTAACACAACACGTTACCACTTCCCATTTCTGTCCTTTGCTCATGTTCCCTTTTGTTCTATTGATTTTCTCACACTATCAACCACCCTCCAAAACAACTCATTCTCCCAGAAGTTTACTGATTATTGCTCACTCTAACCAATGACCTCTTTTTCAACCCCTGCATCTTCCTCTTGCCCTCCTGCCATTTTTTCTTATACATCTTCCAATGAATTTCACTCCCTCCCATTAAGTACCACCCATATACCTCTCTTGTACTTGCGCCAGGAATTCTACTTCGTCATCCAACCACTCACCGCCCTTTCTTAGTTTCCGTCTTACACATACCACACACATCTCTTGCACATGCCATCATTGCTTCCCTAAATACCTACCAGTCCTCACCCACTCTCAAACCTTCGTTTACTCTCACCTTCTGCCATTCGACCCTCAATCTCTCCTGGTATTTCTTTTCACAAGTCTCTTTTCCAAGCTCACTTACTTTCACCAGTCTCTTTTCACCCATAACGATTCATCCTTTCCTAAAATTGCTAAAAATCATTACCCACGTCTCAAAGAGGTAATGCCATCCCACCAGCTTCCCCCTTCAGCACATTCATATCCAAAAGCCTCTCTTACACGTCTATCAATTAATATATATTCCAATAATGCCCAATGACAATCTTTCCCGCTCACATACGTATACCTATGTATATCCCTCATTTTGAACTAGGTGTTTCCAATTACTAGCCCTTTTTCAGCACACAACACCACAAGCTGTTCATTATTTTCGTTTACTTTACGGAATACCCCATGCTCCCTAATCGTACCCTAACCTTCGCATTTAAATCACCCATCACTAGCAACCAATCTCTTGTATCAAAGCTGCTGACACACTCACTCAGCTGCACCCAAAACACATTCCTCTCATGATCTTTTTTTTTTTCCCCATGGCCAGGGGTATATGCGCTAATAATCACCCATATCTCGGAATCCACTTTCATTTTCACTATCATCAGTCTGGAGCTAGGCTTCTTTACACACACACTTTCACACACACCCCACAACTTCTGCTTCAGCATTAGTGCTACCGCTTCCTTAGCTTCTGCCCTACACCAATCCCTGACATTACTCCCAAGAAATTTCCAAGCCTTCCTTCCCCTTTGAATCAACCAGTTGCGAAGGTTTGTTGCGCAAGCATTACACCATATGTGTGGAGCCCAGCTCTTGTCATGGACCCCAGTCTAACAGCCAATGCAAAGACTGTAGGCTTTTCTACTGATTAGGATTGTTGCACGCTTCTGTGATACAAAATTCACCTCCCCACAAACATAACAAACGTTATCTGCACTGTTCACGAATTTGCGAGGCATCTATTTGACGTTCGGCAAATAATTCTGTCAACAGTCAGTCACAAGTGGTCCTGTGCACAATTGGAGCAGTACATTTCAGCAAAATAACAGAAAACCAACGCACGGCAATGTAAGAAATAAAAAGAATTGTATTGTATATATTATATTAGTTAAAGGAAATTAACTTACACACTGGTTACAATATCTAAGCAAGCTCCAACTCGAATATAAACGTAGGGATTCGAAATAACTGCTTGACAAGAGTACGACACGAAAAGAAACGTCGAGATACGAAAAATGACTTTAGGAAACGAATACGACACGAGTGCACTGGCTGACTCCTAGGAAAGACATGATAATCAGCAAGCAAGGTGATGCAATACCTGAGTGCTGATTGCATCATGCACCTCCCGCGGTAAGGGATGCCATATCTTGCCTCAAAGCCGTACAGCGCTAAAACCTGTGTAAGTCGTAAAAACTGGAATCCACCCCATATCTTCAAAACTAGAGCCAATGAGTAAATCTAAGTGTTATATTCTTGCTTCGTGCTGCTTAATTAGTAAAAATTAGCTACTTTCATTTCTGAGAAATTTTGGCTATTGATTAGTATTATATGTAAATTTCTGGAGTCAATTATTAGAGATAAAATCGTAGCTTATATTGAACAACGCAATCTGATCAATGATACATACCATGGATTTAAAAGGCACAAATCATACCTTGAATTTCATTATAAATCATTCTGTATCTACGAGAAGACTAAAGCTTTAGATATCATTTCTAGACTTCCAAAAGGCATTCAAAAATGTTCCCCCTCTATAAATTGATGCAGCTCTAAAGCCCATCCAATTATTAATCATTATGAATGAATCAGTCAATACACCAAGCTAAAATGAAATAAGAAAAATTTATTTTTCTTACCCTTATGACACTCGCCTACCCAGTCCTTACCCCCCCCCCTACTCTAGTAACCACAAGACATCTAACTCCCACAGGCACTACAAACTCTCTTTAACAGTCAGACAGTATCTGTTGGGCAGGAGACGGTACCACAACACTGGGAATGATGTGTGATGTCGGGATTTAAATAAATATGTTGATTATAGACACCTGAAGAGGCGGTTTGTCTCCGCGAAACTAGTCGTGCCACACATGTATAGATAAACTGCAAGTTAAGTAAAACTCTATGAACTCCTACTCAAGTGCGATTTCACCTTCATAACTGCCATTACGGACTA